>JANHGN010013489.1:0-11404 GCA_024605025.1 Megaceryle maxima
GAGGTGCCCGGGACGCCGGGCCCCCCTATCTGCTGCACTCCCGGGGCCTGCTTTCTTCCAAGTTACTGCCAAGCCGAAGCTTGGGGAGCACCCTTTTTTTTTTTTTTTTTTTTTTTTTTTTTTTTTTTGAAACGCGTTTCAAACGCATTTTCCTTCCCATTTCAGCATTTCAGGCACACTTTAACAATTGCCCCTACTTGCAGTTTTGCCTCAATATGAGCTTGGGAAATGGCATTGCTAGAGTGGGTGGAATTCTTGTTTAGGAGGTCGAAGGTTTCCTTCAGTTGTTTTTCACTGTACTTAATGGGCTTTGTTTCTTGGTGTTGCTGAGGATTTTAACAGTAATACAATTATTTCAATATTTTATTTAATTACTTGAATGCACTTGGAAATTGTTCATCAGAATGTTACCAGAAGTTATAATCAGTTAGCAAATTAAGCCTAGTGGTACTTCTCAGTACACCTTTTGTATTCCATTTAGTCTTTAAAGCTTTTTTTCCTTTTCCCTGAGAAGGTTAAAAAATCTGAAGGTGTGTTGAGTCTTTGTTTTCTGTGGATATAGTCACATTTATCAAGCACATCAGTGTATTCTTACACACAAAGCTGGTTTATGGTTCAGTTGGAGACTTTATTGAGGGATCAATATGGAGAATATTCATACCACAAACATAATGCAATTAATCACTTGTGTCAGCAAACATTTAGGCAAGAAATGCAGATTTTCTTTTCACAGGCAATCTGGTTCATGTTAGAATAGCACAGGTAGCAAAAATAAGGTTGACCAACAAGTAAAAGAATGGTTTCTTCTTGTTAAGAGGTCATAGTGGCAACTGAAAATACGGTTTTGTTGGTGTAAGTTGAGTTTTAAGGGGAAGAGAGTTTGCTGAACACTGAGAGTGCTCTGGACTTGGTAAGATTGTGTTTTATGAATTCATGTATTTCTTTGAGGTTTGGTACTGACATTGACTTTTGGAAAGGAATTGGAAAGACTTTACACCTTCCTACGGCTTTATGTATACCCTTCCATCCTTCAGATTTGCTTTCATCAACCTTGACTGTATTAAGTGGAAAATCTTGTCCCCAGACTACTTCCAGTCATTTTTAGAAACATAATGTAAACAGAGAATATCTAGATTAAAGCCTATGGTTTCTTTTTTGAACCTCTGAAGATTTTTACAATTTTGAATTTGATAAATGGCTTAGGAAAAATGGAAGAAAGTCAGTATCTTTCCCTTTTTAGAAAATATTGCATTCTACAAAAGACGTGACAAGTATACAATGGATGATTGTGTTTCTAAAAGTGCCAGAGTGTTGAACAATAAAAGGAACTAGGTCAGAAAAGGAAGCTGTAACTAATACTTTTATAATGAAATGCTTTGGAAATATGTGGTTTAATCAGCATTTCTTCTGTAGACAGATCATCTTTGGTGTCACTGATTAAAGCAATATTGAAAATCACCACATTTT
This sequence comes from Megaceryle maxima, assembly GCA_024605025.1. Classification (NCBI taxonomy): domain Eukaryota; kingdom Metazoa; phylum Chordata; class Aves; order Coraciiformes; family Cerylidae; genus Megaceryle; species Megaceryle maxima. The sequence goes on from JANHGN010013489.1 coordinate 1,468, forward strand.
CACTAAGGCAAATTTCTTTGTATCTTGATCCTTTTCCATAGCCTTCCATCTGAGGTGCTTAGCCTGGATCAAAGCACTGGCAAATAGATCTCAGTGAACACTCTGTCAGGGTCCTGAGTTTAAGGGCTCAGGAGAATTTGTCCCCTTGTTTTTCAGTGCTGTGACTGAAATACCTCATGAAGTTTTTGTCAATAAAACAGGGCTTAGTTCCAACTTTAGTAGCCTCTAAAGCCTTTGCATCTGGTCAATCCACACAAATTTTATGAATGATGACAAGAATGAAAAATTATTCTGACCATTACAAAGCTGCAATATTGTTTTTGTACTGGTTGCTTAGACAGAAACTAAGAGTTTTCCCCTGTGTTTCTCTGCCATATCTGACAGGGACCCTCATAAAACAAGGAAAATAATTATTTTGTCCTCTTATTTTCATCCAGCAGAAGAAGAGTGAGGATATTCACATTAATTAAATCTTGGCATTTGGAGTTGCAGGCTTAATCTTGTATATCTCGTTCATTCTGTCTAAAATAATTTTAGTATGGATTTTTTTTTAGTATGATAGAAATGTAGCATTGGTCTACTTTGTCACAAACTCCTAACAGCTCACTGTATTTCAGTATCTCAGTATTACCAGCATCTCAGTATTCAGTAGCTGATTTTATTTTTTCCTGATTTCAGATCTGAAAACAACAGTGATATATTAAAAGTGGATTTACTATAAGAGAAGTCTATTTAAAAAAAAATAATTATGAAACACTGTTGAATAATACTAAGATGTAAGATGCAGATAGTTTTGTGGACCTGTCATGCACATCTGCATTTCTTTATATGTCACTCCATGCATGCCCACATCTTGTTGCACACATTTAAGATGAATTAAAAGTATTCATCACATACCCAGAGGTCACTAGTTGGCTGAATAGGCTGGACATCCCTAGTCAGAAAGTCATAGGCAGTAATAACATGTCATAGCATGGCTCAATCAGAGGATTTAAAATGTTAAATCAGTGCAGGATTTCCCTAGGAAGATAAAAAATGACAAAATGGAGTCTAACAATCATGCATATTTAATATTCAATGTGCAACAGCTGTTTGAGACTAAAGCAAATTTTAGAAAATGCAAAATAAATAAAACTGTTGTCCAGAATATTGAATGAATACAGTCACATATTTGGAAGACTTAATAGTTTTATATCCTTCTGCTTGCAATGGTTCTTATTATCCATGAGTTCAAGGGGACAAAGGAAGATGAGCACTAATGGAAAATCAGGCTTTTTAATTTTTCCTGAAAGGTATTTTTCATTATGACTCATAAAATATTGTTAAAAAGCTTAAAAATTATATACTGAAATAACCTGTTACTATACAGGTTATGAGCAGTTTGTTATCACATTGTCATGAGCAGTTTGAACTCAGTGAAAATCTAGAATGTTAAGAAAAATAATGTAACTTCAAATAATTTTTTTTTACAGGAATATTCTTTCTCCTAAAACGTTTGTGGCTGAAATCATCACAGAAACTTTGATAAAATCTATTAGAGACATGGTGTTTCTTCTTTATGAGTCTGATTCCCACTTGAAGGAAATATTTCAAAATCTCCTATAGGTTCCAGTGTGCTTCATATAAATGCCCTTTTTGATTTTGCTGAAAGAAAATGATCACCCTAAACGTTTATATTCTTAGTACATATTTGGGTCCCTCTGGACCATTCCTAATAGGATGCTTTATCAGAAACATGCAAGTTTGATTTCTGATTCTCTTTTTTTTCTTGAAGCAATGCAATATAGAAAAAAACCCAAACAAACAAAACAAAAACACATCTATGATCAGAATCTCTTTTTAATCAATAAGTCCTACCTTTGTTTTCAAGGATTATATGCTATTATCACTAATGATTGTACTTCACTTTGTTCTGTATCGATCATTTCTACCTGATTTACTTCAGGAAACTGTGGAACTTGTTTTGATGTAAAGTTTAGAAATTTGTGTGCAAGAGTTATCAGCACCCCATATGTGTGCTGAATTTGGTGGGAATTGGACCAATCCAAAAGTGAATTTTCTAATACCTCCAAAAAGGAAAATACCCTGAAAATTTCCTTTATGGTAGGAAAAACCTATGTAAATAGCTTTGCTTCATGATATTTAAATGCTTTATTAGTAGTTATACTTGGTGTTCTATATATGTCTGAGTGGTAGTTTCTTTGGTATCACAGATTCTATCAGTATTTTGTTCAGCACTTCTCACACTAACAAGATGGCCTATTACTTACTTTGGGGGAAAGGTCAGACTACGGCAGTCAAGCATTTGCCCTGCCTTCAGCAAGATCACAAACATACTGTATAGGATCTGAATGCCAGTTTTTCATGAGCTTGTTGCTTGCTTAAAACATTGATGGCATCAATGAAATACTATGTTGGAAGTTGTGTTATAACCAAAACCAGGATTTTTATTCCCCCAACTGCAATTTTTGCTGGAATGAAACCTCTATTTATGTGCATTATCACACATCAGACGTTGTGGACACCTGCTCCCAGTTGGGGACAAATGCTGCTAGAGACCTCCACTCTAAAGACCACAGAACATAAATACAAATCAGTGATAAAGAATGGGGAAGGTATATAAAGAAATTAAGTGTTCAGACTGAAGTCAAGGCATATCCATATTAGGAACAGAAATACATCTTTCTTGCTTCTGGCTCCAGTGAATAAGTACTAAACAGCAGTGAGTACTGTTCCATCAAGTATTTCAGACCAGTCATGTCTTCTTTGTTTGCCTTTCTCATACCAGTAAGATGTACCTTTTATCTTCAAAGGTAAAAGATAAACATATTGTATACTCTGCCCACCCATACTGTATACAAGATGCTTTCTGTATATTAGACCTTGTCCTACGATTTCCTTGTGCTTTTGAGGAATGTGGAAGCATTCACATGTAGAACAGCCATTAACAGAAGTTAATGGTGATTCTGTTTACATAGTGGGATTTCAGTTATCAGGTCTCAGTGACATTATGTGGAATTATATTATGACAAAATGCAGGTACTTAATTTCTTATTATTATCAGTGTTTTATACCTACATATTTCTATTTTATACATTTATATAACACAGTGATTAGGTGATCTATTACATTTAATATGTTCTCCTGTGCTCTTTTTAAAGCAATTTATCCTCCTTTGTTCAAATCTATCCATATTGCTGTTTTGCTTAGTTTTGTGTTTGCAAAGCATGGAAAAATCTGCTTTGTGTGTTGGCATACACAGAGGAATTTTCAGAGGAGACTTTCTTTTTCTCTTCTTAGGGAATTAATTTTATGAAGTTTATTCAGTTGTGTTTTATCAAAGGATTCCAACTCAAAGTTGTTGTAGTTCTCAAATTGAGGTTTAGCTGTTCATTTATAAATATTCAGTAACTGTAATAAAACAAAGGTCACTGCAGAATTCCATTGAGCATTATTTGCATTCATTGTTAACAAGAAATATAAAATGCTCTTTAGGTTAGAGAAAGTTGTACATGATATAAAGTACAAATTTACAAATTATGCATCACTGATTTATGAATATTTCAGAATTTGAGCCATTTCTGATGCTAGTTAAATCTCAAGAGGAAGACAGTCAAATTTTTCAAAGTCATTTGTAGTTTTGTTAATCTCCTAGAGAAGTTATAAATAAAGGTTTTGTCAAATTACTGGCACATTTTTCTGATGGACTAGCCACCATCGGAATTAATAAAAAACCATCTCTAATAACAGTGTATGAGATCAGTGTTGTTACATTGCGAAGGCCGAATTATTGTCCATACTGAAAGCAAATTCCCCATGCTATCCATATAATTTGGTCTAAATGAAGATTAGATTACAGCCCAGAAAAGACATGTGAAACAGTGATAGCATATGTTCTTTCTACCAAAAGCAAATATTTTCATAATTTGTATTAATTAAGATTACTTTTTTCTCTATATTTTTACTTGTGAAACCATCCTTGACATTTGTTAGACTGAAGCAGATACACTTAAAAAAACCAGTTTTATAACTCCTTCCTGTGTTTCTTTCTCTTTTAGCTGGCTCACCTGTCTCTTTATGTGCTTTACTTCAGTTTACTGGTTTTGTTCTTCTTCATTATCTGAAGAGGAAACAAGTCATATGACACACTCCCGTTAGTATTTCTTTGATGATGCTGAAAATGTGTGCAACTGAAATTTGCAAGCAAGCTATTTTCAATTATTCACTTCAAATTTTACTTCTATCTCCTTGAAATGGCAAAAGCACACAAAGAAAGTAAAGTTTGAATGCCATCCATTTTTTGGTAGGTTTATAAAAATTGGTGACAATGGGGAGAGCAATCTGTCATCCTCCTTTGGGCAATTTTCACCAATTTACTCTTTTATTCTTCAGGAGATGTAAAACACTTTGGGAGCTGACTTTGGTTCCTCTTCTTGAGGTACTGTGAACTTACTCATCAGTTATGCAGAGACAGTGTTTATAGCAAGATTTATAACTTTCAGCCATAGCTGATAGTTGCATGCTACTGAAGAGCTTTGCTGGAGGCTGATGAGAGGATGAAGGATCAGAAGAACAATTCTGTGATTCTTAGCTCTGGAAAATGATTTAACAGTACTTCCAACCTTACCACTTCCAAATGGGATTGGAAATACCTTATGTTAAGTGGGATTTTTTTAATCAGTGTCAGCAATCTCAGTTGTGAGGTTACTAAAAGTTAACACAAGTTACTTGTGAGAATCTGAGACATGATGCTGAGATAGCTCTGGCTTCACTCCTTTCCCTTTGCTGAGCTACATCAGTACACCAGCCAAGCAGAAAACTATTCACCTTGTTTTTTTCTAGTTGGATGATCTTAATGTTGGGGGTGTGTGTTATGATGGTCCAGCTAAGCCTCCATCAGTACCAAAAAGTGTCTCAAGAAAGAGCTGGAGAGGAACAGTAGTGACAGTTCAGCCGGGTTTAGATTTGCTTAGGCAAAAAAAAATAGAAAAAAGTCTGACCAAAAAGTGGTCAGTGCATGTTACCCTTACCAGCTCTTTTACGTATGTTAGCAGCCATATTGTGTCTCTAGGCATCTGGAACAAGGTTTGGTTATAGTTGTTATTGTATTACTGGTGGATCCTTCAAAATAGAATCCAAGATACATGTTTACCCAGGGCTTCCTGCTTACTGTTAATAAGTGGTGTAGATTGCTGTCAGAGCGTGTACGGACTGCTCAGGGACGAGTCTGTGAAGCCCTTGGAGCTCATTCCTGTAGTGCAGCTAGAAAAGGCTTAAACTACAGATTAGAAAACCAGGGAATTTAATTCATGTTGTTTATTGGTTATGAGGAATAATATTGTAAAAGTTTCATGCAAGAACACTTTTTCCCAAAAGGGTTTTGGAAAATCTTAAGTCGGAAGATTTCCTGTGGAGTATTTCTTTGAATCTCAAAACGGTTCACTTTTTCTTATACAGAGTTTGCTACTCTATCCTGTGAATATATTCATTGCAGTCCCTTCTGTATGTACGCATAGATTTCAGTTGTCTGCAAAGCTGGGCACATCAACTTGCACTATAACAAGTTACGTTTTTATACTTGGAAATGTTTTGTTTGTTCTGTGGCATTGGCTGATATCTGCAGTGTTGACACACATACAGATGCTCTGTACTGGTAGGTTTGAAGGTTCTCTTTAGAAGAGATTTTAATCACAAAAATTTAATCACAAAATTTTGATCACAGAATCACAGAATGGTAGGGGTTGGAAGGGACCTCCAAAGATCATCAAGTCCAGCCCCCCTGCCAGAGCAGGACAAAACTAGGGCAGATCACTCAGAAATGCATTCAGAGAGGTCTTGAAAGTCTCCAGAGAAGTAGATTCCACAGCCCCTCTGGGGAGTCTGTTCCAGTGCTCTGTAACCCTTGAGTAAAGGAGTTCTTCCTCATGTTGAGGTGGAACTTCCTGTACTTGAGCTTGAAATTTAATTTATCCACAAAAAAAATGTGATAGGTTAAAATTTTGGAAAAATCAAGAAGATTCCTATTCCTTGACCAGACAGAACCTTCTGAGAAGCAGAGCCACTGAGTCCACTGATTGCACCAAATGCTGTAGCTGTTTACTGGGCATTCAAGTCAAAGTTGGCAGCATATATACAGAAGATTATAAAAGGAGGATGCCATCTCTGGCTGTGGTTTGTGTAAAGCTTTGTCAAGCAGGTGTGATCCAAGACCCCATTCTGGATTCAGCCCTACTGGCAACTAGGTGCAAACAACTCTCAGGAGTTTGCTACTTCTGAAGCTAAGGCGATGCCCAGACCCTTGTGTGCACCTTGTGCACACAGACACCATGAGGTGTGGGCTGCCCTGGGACGAACATTTTGGATGTTCCCATTTTGAATGTAGGCCTTGCAAGTGATGATGAGGCATGTACATTTATTTGATTTCTTCTGTAAATACAGCTTCTGTGCATCACTTCCTTTCCCTGTGGTATTGTTATAGTAGTACTGCCTTGCCTTCTGGTGATATTATGAGGATAAATACGTCAAAGATTATAGTTTACTCAGTAATCAGTATCATACAGGTACTTTTATAGATTATGCCATCGCTGCTAAGCCTGGAAGATTTTTTTTCTCCCACAATTCTGATGAAAATCAAATCCATATTGTCTTCAGGTATTTTCTGGTGCTTGAAGTATTAAGTGTCTTTTTATTGTCTGTTTTGCAGATGAAATATATGAAAGGAATGAATGACTCCTACATTTATCTTCTCTTCTGTGCTTTTAAGGTTTTGACTAACGTATTTTTGCCCATGTGAAGTCTGAAGTCTTGCAAGAAATAGATTTTAGTTTGATAACATAACACATAAACTAACTTTACAATAAAATAATTTATGACATAAATAAGACATAAAGGGGAACCCATGTGTGCCAGCATGTAGCATTTAAATTTTTTTCAGATATGGCTAACTTCCTGCTTTTGTCTTTGCTTATACATAATTAAACTTATTGAATCAACAGGATTATTCATGTAAATGACATCTAATTAAAAGCAGGTTTTCCAGTAAATATCCCCCATTGAAAACATGTGTACCTTAAATATATCTAATCAATATTAGAACATAAAAACATTAATTTTTTATTAACAATATTTTATCTAAATATGATTAAACAATTATAACAGTAATTAATAATAAATTACTAGCAAATAAATCCATAATAATAAATAATAAAAATAATAAATTTACTATATATGGACTGACTTACCTAAGTTGGATAGATACCCTTTGTTCTTGTTATCCTAGAACCTAGTTTTGTCCAGTTCCCAGGTCTGCACTGCTTTAACTGATCATCAGTGTCTTCTTCATTATGTCTGGGATGCCCAGTGCCATCCTGTGCCCCTCCCTGCCCCTGCCTGACCTGTTCTCCCCTGCATTGCATGCAGTATCTTCTGCTTGGACACCTTTGCTCTCAAACCATTCTCTCATTGCCATGACTCTGATCTGCTGCATTGTGTTGTTATGCTGGCATAAGTCATTCTGTACAGGGTAACTGTTTGTTGCTACCATCTATAAAAAGAATATGGTTCTACAAAGATAAGCAAAAGTTAAACAAATTAGGCAGTAGCTAGTTGGTCATAAAAAAAGCTAAACAAAGCTCCAGAAGGAACAAGTTCAGACAATACTGGACATGTCCCAGGGCTTTTTAATAGCAGTGGTGGCACTGTATTTAGTGGGATACAGGGCTACATTAAAATCCATTTAGAATTAATCATCAAGAATGGCACTGGTTATCATCATTGTACTTTTTCCTTTCTGTTGAAAGTGTCCAGGAGCTGCCATGGAGTTCGTTGCAAAATATTACTATTCTAAAGCATGCTTTTAATTTTTTTGTTAGATGAAAGAAAGGTAGTATCATCTTATTGATTTATATTTGACAAATGATATCACACTAGACACATCTGGATAAAAACAGGAATCACCTTGGGGAGCATTTGACTAATATTTGCCTATGACTAACACAACTACTGTAGGAAAAAATGCTACTTCTTGGTTTTGTGTAAATGTGAATTTGTATTTATCTCTAAGTTTTTCCTTTCACCAACCATTTTAAATATATGATATGTGTTTGAACTCAAAGTTGACAGTCATTTCAGATGACAGCCACTGTCAGGGAGTTTCTTCCGAAGAAGGAGAAGGCATTAAATTATGAAGTATTGAAAGATAAGCTTTATTACATTATATGACCTGTTGAAGAATATTTATCCATGAAGGATGTTAGTATGCATAGTATAGGTATCAAAAAACATGACAAAAAGATCCTCTTAACAACAGAATTTATAATTACTTACATGGAATGAGATTAAGAACTGCAAAAGCAGGACTGTGGTATGTTTTGGTGATCTGTGGAAACACTGTCCAGCAATTACTAGATTTCAGAGGCTAGTAACTGCAATTTTTTAAAATGGTAACTGAAGATCTTAAAATAATGCTGTGGCATAGTGTCAAAGGATTTTTTACATTTCCAGGGTCTGTTCTCTATCACACGTATATTTCAATCACAGTATTTCACTTCAAACAATCAGATGTGGAAGATCTTAGGGAATCATTTTGCATTAAAATAAATAAATGTGGAACTTTTCAATGATTTAGTTGCTATTCTTTTGGATGCGAGAGATAGTTAAAAACTATGAGTTATTTTGCTAGCAGCACAAAATGCTGTGTATTACAGAGCGTTATTAATGTGGATCTTTGTTACATCTCTGATACCAAACAAGGATTGAAAAATCTTCTTCATTTAGTCTTTCCTCGCAGCTCAGTTATCATTACAAGGTTTGAGCTTATGCTTCATGACTACTGACTACTTACAGTCTTTGTACAAGTGTGAATACTGTTAAATTATAGGTGATCTTTATTGACAGCTTAAAGAGAATCACTGTGGTATTCTGAAGTCTGCGAGGACCTTTACAAAGGCCTAAAAACAGATTCAAAATCAGCTGAAAAGATGAAAAACTGGGAAGTATTTGTGTCTTTCACATAGATTAATTCAAAATGGATAAGTAAATGAAACAATGGAGACTAGACATAGGGTACACTGGAGATTTCTTGAGGAAAAGATACTGGAGATGCCAAATCTCTTCCACTGAAAGACACCATTGCGAGGTGACACTAAGATGGTGTCTGGTACTGTGATACAGTCGGGAATCCTGCCATTTCAGGACAAGGTTCCCTTTGGCATGAAGGCAAAGAGACCCCCGGTATTCTTCTTTGTTCTTTTGACAGACACACATTGCTCATGGTAGCAGTGATGTGCTGGCGAAGACACAAAGTGCTGTGTTGATCAGAGAATACATTATATGCATGCTAACTTGAAGGATGATCCCACACTGTTCCTCTCATAAGACAGACCCTCAGGCCACAAAGTCCATTTCAGCATATTTTGTATTTGTAACTTGTAGCTCTCTGTTAGAAATTGTCACATTGCCCTGATGAAGCTCACAGCCAAATACTGAGCAGGCTTCTTGGTTTGCAGCTCATAAGACAAGGTTTATACATACTTAAGTTTCCCTTGACATTATACTGTCTCTAAGCATGTTTTTTACTTTTTTTTTTTTCTCCCTTGGTCTCCCTGCACTTTGTCTTCTCTCTAGGTTACTCTTTCAGCTAAACGATCAGATTTCCCATAAGTTTGCACTTTCACAGAACTCCAGTCTTATTAGTACTCTAAGCTTACAGTGTATCCCTTCTGGGGCATAAAATAGGTGAGGTAAAAAAACCCAGAAGCTTTGTAGGAATTACAAATGAAAACAAAACAAAACAAAACCACAAGACAAAACAAAATGAAAAAACCACAAAAACAAAACCACACACAAAAACCCCACAAACAAAAAAAAAAACCAAAACAAAACAAACCACATCCTGGGAGGAAAAAAAAAGCAAACTGGCCAATTCTTCCCCCATTAT
>JANHGN010013491.1:0-43659 GCA_024605025.1 Megaceryle maxima
GCCCAGAACTGGATGCAATACTCCAGGTGAGGTCTCACCAGTGCAGAGTAGAGGGGGAGCAGAACCTCCCTCGATCTACTGGACACGCTCTTCTTAATGCACCCCAGGATACCACTGGCCTTCCTGGCCACAAGGGCACATTGCTGTCCTATGGGTAACTTCTTGTCCACCAGGACTGCCAGGTCCTTCTCCATGGGTCTGCTCTCCAGCAGATCACCTCCCAGTCTGTACTGGTGTACTTTATTATTCCTTCCCAGATGCAGGACTCTGAACTTATCCCTGTTAAACCTCATTAAGTTCTTCTTTGCCCAGCTCTCCAGTCTGTCCAGACTAATTACTAGTTTCAAACCAGTTAGATCCAAGCCTCCTTCTTCAACTGCAAAAACACTGTGCACTTCCAAACCACCAAATCACCACAGCTGCTGTTCAGATCTAACAGACATGTTTCTGGTTGTGATCAGTTTGGGAAGAATACCCAGTGGATGAAAGCTGCCTGCTACTTCCAGTAGGCATTTGAAATCAAGACTTCTCTGTGTAATCACTTGTCAGAGTTAACTGCACAAAACTCACCTCTTTGGGCAAAGATGTTAATTTGTTTCTATCGGCATTCAAAATGTTCAGCTTCTTGAGTTTTCCAATGCTCTTCGGCAATGACTGTGTCAACAAAAAATAATACACAAACAGAATTTGTAAAGTCACGAGTCAGAACAAAACTTAGATAAGGAACTAATAGACTGATCCATTTTCAAAACTGGAGTGTAGTTAACCCTCATTACTAGCAGGCCTTCCAAAAGAGATCCAAGGTTTTATCTCGCAGAAGATGTGTCCAGGAATGTCCGTTTCTAATACTGATTTACTCGCGAGTTATCTCTGACCTAAGATGACAGAATCATAGAATCATTAAGGTTGGAAATGACCTTCAAGATCAAGTCCAACTGCCTACTAAACATTATCATGACCACTAAACCATGTCCTGAAGTGCCACATCTAGACATTTTCTGCACACCTCCAGGGATGATGACTCCACCACCACCCTGGGCAGCCTGTTCCAATGCCTCACCACTCTCTCAGTAAAAAAAAAAAAATTCGTAATATCCAACCCAAACCTCTCATGGAGAAACTTAAGCCTATTTCCTCTTGTCCTAGTCATCTGGAAGAAGGGACCAACACCCACCTCACTACAACCTCCCTTCAGGTAGTTGCAGAGAGCAATTAAGGTCTCCTCTCAGAGTCCTCCAGACTAAACAACCCCAGGTCCCCCAGATGCTCCTCTTAAGACATGTTCTCCAGACCCTTTACCAGCTTCGTTGCCCTTCTCTAAACTCGCTCCAGCACCTCAATGTCTTTTTTATACTGTGGCACCCAAAACTGAACACAGAACTCAAGCTGCAGCCTCACCAGTTAAGAGTACAGAGGCATGATCACTTCTCTACTCCTGCAGGACAAATTGTTTTTGATAAGAAGGGTGTATCCAGCACCACAGCTGTGTACAGAAGCATACATGCAGAACATCCATATTACCTAACTTTAGAGTCCCAAAACAGTTAATTCAGATGCAAGCTTCTAATTTAGTGCTATGAACTGATTTCCTGGAGAGGCATCATTCCAAAAGGCTTAACCTCCTACTTCAACCCAGCACCAATTTAACCTAAGAAATGCTCAAATCTAGATTTTTATAAACACTCCTATTCTCCAAGTGCCAGTGTCCTGAGAAGGCAGTTTCACAATAATGGAAGAAAACACTTCTAATGGAAAGAAGCCTGAAATTTCATTTTAATTGACCACATATCATATTTAATACCTGGCTGGAGTATGGAGTAGATCAGCAGAGCAAGTACAGCAGCAGCTCTGCAGCGCTCAGGGCTTCTATTCAGTTCCAGCGAGTCTGCTCCAAATTAACACCCAGCAAAAACTGGCAACGATGCAACGTGGCACAAGCTCCACATTAAAAACACAACAAGGTAAATGATACCTGCACTCCAGGTGCTCCGATTCCCTTACTGATCATGAAAGATTCAAGAGTGAATATATAATGGCTTACACCTTTGAAAGGGAGAACTGGTACTACACACAACTTGATCTTCATCACTCATTTAACAGGTTGGAAATGAGATGCATTTTGAGGAAACCAGGTACTTAACAGGAGGAACGGTGAGTAACCTTACAAGCTAAGCAATTCAGCACTTAGCAAACAGGTCCTGTTACCGCCAGCCATTTGAGCAGTCATGACCACGCTTACCTGCAGTTGGTTTTCTGTTAGAACTAGTTCAGTAAGGCTTTCACAGTCCCCAATTGAATCCGTTAGTTGAATAAGTTTGTTCTGATCAACCTTCAAAATGGAGAGCCTCCTCAGCTTTCCTGGACAGAAAGAACAACACATTTCTTTAGCTTAGTATCCTCTGACACCATTACAGAAAATCATTCAGCTGCAGAACTTTTTCATATCCTCTAGCAAAACACTATTTTTTTCATGTAAAAAAACCCAAAACAATAGAAATAAAATTCCAGCACTGCTTCACTTGGCACTTACACTATTTTTGCAAGTTTGTAAAAACACTGACTTCAAATTCAATATTAAAATTCATATTCGTACTTAGGCATATTAAATTCTGTGAAAGTTGCACTCTGAATGGTACCCTATGTAAAGGTCAGGGACAAGTCTACCCAAAGGCCTATAAACCCAATAAAAGTATCTATTTTTTCCTGAATTATACAATGTTTATTCATAAAGGAGTGTTCAGAAGATCACCGATGACTACTCAGCCATAGTAAGAAAGGCTTTTATGAAGTGACAGCCCAGACTCTAAACAGGATGAAGGTCTCTTTGTCCTAACAGAGAACCCAGTTTGTTGGACATGAAATCCCAGTTAATTTTTCAGAATAAAAATCAAAATTTCTTTGATGGTCTTCTCCCCAGGAAGGAGAACATACTACTTAAAGAGAAATTTTTTACCATGAAAGTGCTGAAACACTGCCACAGCTTGCCCAGAGAGGTGGTTGATGCCCCATCCCTGGAAACATTCAAGGTCAGGCTGGACAGGGCTCTGAGCAACCTGACCTAGTTAAAGATCTCCCTTGCTCATTGCAGAGGGTTTGGACTAGGTGAGCTTTAAAGGTCCCTTCCAATCCAAACTATAATTCTCTTCTTTTGTATCAATCAGAATGATTTTTGGTGCAAAGCAGATCGGACTCAGGCACAGCCCAAGATAGAGAATTCAGAAGACATCACTAGCTGGCACATCAAGTTTACTGATGATGCTAAATCACGAGAAGATGGCTGATATGTGGTAAGATAGCAACCTAAATAGAAAGCTGAGGCTGAGCAAGGAGAAGTGCAGAGCTCTGCACCTGGACAAAGTAACTCTTTGCACTGGTACAGGCTGGCAAATGCCTGGCTGGAAAGGACCTGAGGCTTATGGTGGACACCAGGCTGAATATGAACTAGCAGTGCCCTCTCACCAGAAATAAATACTGGCTGGACTATGTTAGGAGAACTGCATCCAGCATATCAATGGAAGTTACTACATCACATCTACTTGGCATCAGTGAGGTCATCCCTGTAAAATTATGCTCAGTTTCACATACTGTCTTCCCCCTTGACTCCCAATTCCAGAGAGATACTGATGAGGGTCCAGCACAGAGCTATCATAATGACCAGGGCACACGTGAGCTGAGGCTGAGGGAACTGGCTCTGTGGACTCCAGCAAAGTAGCAGCCAAGGAGGCATACAGAAACAGTCCACAACTACTTGAAAGTCAGTTACAGAGATGACAGAGCCAAACTCTTCCCTGTAGTGGCAGGCAAGACAACAGTGGCCACGAATTCAACTGTGGGAGGTCCAGCTGGACATCAGAAGCTTCTTAGCTGAGAGGTGGTGAAGCACTGACACAAGGCTGCCCCACAGTTGCTGGAGCCACCTCCATTAGGGGCTTTACAGACTTGGTGAGCCACAGCCACAGCTGACCTGACCCACTGGTGAGAGGCCTGCTTTGAGAACTCTACAGATCCATCAACCCCACCAAGGATTCGGTGATCACCTGAGCTCCTCCTGGGGGCTTTCAGAGACCAGCAAGGTTCACTTCAACCACAATACCAGATTTTCTCAATTTCACATAAGTTCCACTATTACACCAAAAGTTTTAAGTACTGTAGCCCTACTCAATTTTCCAAACACAAGTAAGCTATTCTATTCACTTAAGTAGCAAATTTTTTTTGCCTTTATAACAAAATCAGATCCAGAAATTGTTCCAAAATGCACATGCAGACTAGGTCTGTTCTGAAATGGCCTGGCCGCTCTCAATCCGCCTCCCCAGCAAAGGGTATCCATTTAACAGGATTCTCAAGAAGCAGCAGATCCTCCTGTTCACCAGCTGGTGCTCCAGACAAGCTCCCCTCTCACAGGCTGCGTGGGCTGCAGCCTTTCAGAAAATACAGCTCTATTTCTGATATACAACAACAGTACAGGCCAGCTGTGATCATCAGAGACAGCTAACATAACTCCCTACCAAACACACACTAGCCAGCTGTAGGACCCACATTCCCCCAGGTTTATCTTCTAGAAAAACATTAAACCTTTCTTAGGCTCATACAGCACATAAAGGGAGGGGGAAGGTCTGTCCATTCTCTTCCACATTCCCAGTTAAACCACATTCACGAGTCCTCCCTCCCCTACAACTTTATTTCTGAAAAAAAAATAAAAAGGAAGAAAATATATCCTGGTGAGCAGAAGTCACACTCTTGCAACGTGGAACTCTGAAAAACAGCTGATGAGTAGTAAAGAAGCAGTGCCTTGCTGACTCCTCATCACAGCTACTGCAAGGGTAAAAACATTCACCTTAAAAACAGCACTGGTAATGCTTCAGAAAACATTCCTTAATTATTAAGTCTGTTTTAAGGGGTCAGACACAGGAAGGTTGTAGTTTGGATCCTCAAGGATGAAGAGTAATGGGCTGACGCTGGAACAGCCTTCCACTGGGGTCAGTACAGGATTAATCATATTGTCCAGCTGAAGATATTTTACACAACCCTACTAAAAAGGTTGGTTTTTTTGTTTTTTTTTTTTTGTAGTGATACTGTCAGTCAGTCTTACTGAGCAACCTACAGCATGTTACAAGCTAAAACTTTACAATGTTAAAGAATTATGATGGTGACATGGACACAGAAGAATAGAGAGGATTCATTAACTTCTATTTTGTTTTGGTAGGTGTCAAGTGAAGGGTAAAAAAGGATTACAAGGTAGTCATTATGCAGACAATTAATATGTGAAATTAATAGAGCTATGCATTTCATACTAAGCAAAACCAAAAAAAAAAAAACATAGCTGAGACAAGCTCATCTCGTACACAAAAAGAGTTCAAAAGACTTGAAAGCAAATTACTTCCAATTTACAGTGAGTTAAATGGTTCTGTGTGGTACCATTCACCTTGTACTTACCAATGCCATCAGGTAAGACCTGAAGTAAATTCTGAGAAACGAGCAAGTCTGTTAACGAGGTCAGACCACTAATTTCTTCAGGAAGGCATTCCAATTTATTTTCAGAAACATCCAGACAAAGCAGGTTTTTCAGGTTTCCTACTTCCTGTGATACAAGAAAAAAATTTAAGTCATGCCCAAGCATGTAACAAAGCAATTTGAAAAATGTACCATCGCAATGAAATTACAGAACAAAAAACAACTCTCTGCACAACCTCTAAATTGGCCATTCTTTGTATGACCTCTAAATGCAGAAAAAAAGTACATAATTACATTTTACATATGATAAATCAACCAAGTGATTCAGTCACAGTTTCTTATTCCAAGACTGGCTGCAGTAGTCAGACAAGGTATGCTGAGCACACCCAGGAAAGCACCAGCCAAAACTGGAGTTTTCCTCATGTAAAGACAGCAGAGTTGTTTTTTCAGAACTACAGATTATCAACCTCCATGTAATTAAAGTCTGCCCCTCCCAATTAACCCTAGGCAAATTAGGATTAGTTTCTCCTGGCTGATACAGCAACATGCCATGACATCTAGGGATTTCGTATCTTCACATCTCCCAACTACAACAAATGTAGAAATAGGAATTGGGAGCATTGCTCTAGCAAGCATATTTGAACTGCCAAGTTACACTGCCATCATCTACAATCATTAATGATTACTTAATTTTTTACAATGGTAATCTGCCAATTAGTTTAAAAGCCTGACAGAGAAATACCTTTATCCCGATTAGCCATCAGAGCACCCTCCCATTCCCCAATACACAGACACCCCTATATGCGCTGTAGAGTAATTCTCATTTTAGTCATCCAAATTATCTTTTGGAGAATAGAATGGGTGGGGCAGAAGTGTCCTGTACTTTTACATGTATGAAATTTTCATACAATAACAGCTTTGATCCTAACTCACAAGATCAGTCCTTTTATTTTGGAAATGTTCACCTCTCCAGAGGCTCTTTCATTAAATACCCCTCTCCCTCCTTTATCCTACAAGGTCACCTTTTGGTCACAAGACAAAATACACAGTAATGGTCAGCTTCATTAAAAACAACTGCTAAAGTCACACTTGACCTTTTATGAATGATTATCAGTGTCTAACTACATCTACTTAAAAAATTATTAAGCCAAGCCAACAACAACAAAGTCAACAAAGCCCACTAAACTGAAACTGATGTCCAAGTTATGCTGTTGACAATGAGATCAATACAGCAAACAGCAGCAAACTGCATGAGGAAGAGTAAAAAACAGGTTTTGACTTGGCTGTAAAGGAAAAAGGAGGGGGAAAGAAACCATCTCACATGTTATCACAGTTCATAAGAAAGGGAAATTAGATTGCTATCAGCTATAAATGCTAAGGCCTCTCATCTTATGGCTGATGTCAGATGGGGGATTTGCCTGCATAAATCAAAATTTCTATTTACAGCAAGAGTTCTACTATTGGTACTTCTCCCAAATACTTTATCTGAGTAGAAGATGACTGAAAAAACAAACAAACAAACAAAAATTAATCCTCAAAACTGTCAAAACTGTACCTTAAATACAAAAGGTAAAGCCAATGAATGGCTCCCTGATCACTGAGCCACCATTATAAACAGAGGATGTGTCATCCTATAAGCTGAACAATGTGCCTATTAGGAAACAATTCCTTTGTCAAAATATTTTAAATGAGAACGTCTGACAACATTTGATATCGTGTACAATCCCTTGCTGAGAAACTTACGAAGATGAAACTCTCACATCCAAAACCAAACTCGGGCATGAGAAAATTTTATTTTAGATCACATCTCTCTATGTATGAACTAAAAGGTTTTCTTTTAAAGGCATCTTCAAAACGGTTTCAGTAGAGCTCATCTTTACCTGAGGTATTTCAGCTAATTGGTTTCCATCCAACCAGAGGTCTTTAAGATTGAAAAGTGCACCAATTGTTTCTGGCTATAACATAAAAAATAAGAATGTTAAGTAACACAGGAGCTTCAAGTAAAAACCAAATGGCCACCCCATAATTACAGTCTGACTAAACTGATCCTTACTCCAAGGACTATTTAGAAGTACCATGATTAAATGAAGCAAGGATTCATCATAAGCATTTGGGAACTCCAGCATACAAATTAATTGCTATAGCTTAACAAGCTGCCATACTTTACCAGACATGCACTAACAAACACTCTTAATCTACTCCAAATCCAACATTTAATTGAGTCATCTTAAGGGAGATGACAGATATCTTCTGGTCTGTCTATCTGCCACAACGTCAAGACACCACAAACCTCAGCAGTTTGCCTCAGTCTCATCCCAAAGATTCCTACTCCTACCCTGCAAACAGTTGAGCCTGTATCTGTGCTCAGTCCATCCTGTTCCCTACAGAAGCCCATGTGCTCACTGCAACTGCAAATGCAGAGAGTTTCTGCCCTTCCTCTCCTTTTTCTTTCTGCAGAAGTGCATGGAGAGACTAGAGACCAGCTACAGGTTTTTGGCTAAGGTAATACTGTGCTGAACAAGACTAAGCAGATATGGGAAGCACCGACTCACTGTCAAAATTCATCTGTATGTATAAAACCTCCATACATTTTTCTTCCTGCAATTTTGGACATCCTACAACCTATTTAATATAAATGATGTGTAAAACGTGCGCTTTCAGTTGCATGTTCTCTTACCAAGTGATAAAGTTCATTGTTTCCTAAATCAAGTTCTTCTAGTCGCTGCAGCTGGGCAAGTGATCTGTGAGATGAGATAAGTCAAAACAAAACCACATCAGACTAAACCAACAGAAATCCCATGTATTTGAATGAGTTCATTTTACTGAAACTCTTATTGCAAATTATAATGTATTGTAGACAGAGTTGTTTTACTGGGCGTAGACTATCTGCAGTAATAGCTTACTGAAAAAATAGTTTGGTTTGTCAGTATAACTGTATGCCCTTGAAAGTTAAAACTTAGTATAGGCAATCAAATAATTCTTTTTTTTAACCATTGGGGTGGACAAGACCACACAGCTTAGTATAGTTGGTTAGATTTATTTTTAGGGGGAATTTACAGTTACACAACTGGACAAAAATTCCCCATGGTGATCACATGTAACAGTGCGATTCAAGTCTCAATAAATCCATCAATTACCTTCTCAACCTGATCCATCCATTTCTGAAGTATTTAAGGTTGGATTTGAGGATGCTAACAGAGGGAAGCCCACAAGGATGTAAAGTTCTCTGAACATAAACAGACACAGAGGGCCATCCTTCTACTTCAAAGCAGTCTGTGGAGAGCTCTTGCTTACCTTCACCAAAGCTGCAGTAGCATAATAGCCAGCGAGGCTCATCAGCTACGTTACTGACAGTCAGAATTTTCGAGGAGCAATAAAATTGTCAACATTTGTGATAGCTTCATTGCGACACAACATGGCAAACCTACCTAGCAATTTGTAGCTTCTGACCAGTGACATTTAAAGTGCTTTGTGGCTCACAGATATAAATGGCTGCAACCAAGGTATTGGGTAGATTGACAGGAAAAATTGACCCCAAAGTCACTGGGGAAGAGATTCTGATTAAAATAGGTTTAATTTATTACAGTATCTATTAGATTATCTAAAGAAGCAGAATAGGAGACACCAAAACTGTCACAAGATGCAGCCAGGTAGTGAAGGAAGGAAACCCCTTTGCTACAGAAAGAAGCAGCTTCTTCTAGGCAGCCAAAAAGGATCCCCGAAATACAATACATTGGGTTAATCTTACAAAAGACCACTTCCTCTGCCACAATACAGACAGCACAGGGGCATCTAGGTATCTTTTTCCCCTCAAAATCACAGTAGGTGAAGTCAGACTTCAGTATCAGTAAGCCCAGTATGTCACCACGGCTTTGATCTCTAGGTTTTGGAAGCTTTTGGCTACTTAGCCCTGAACATGAAGGCTTATTTAAATGCTATGAAGGTTCAGAGTGGACATCTCCGAGATCCTATTACCCTACTTTCACAGTTACAAAATTTCAGCATGAAAATAACCCAAACCACCCCTCCCACTGCTGATGTGCTCATTGAATGCATGCAGGAAGAAATGTTTGGTGCCACCGTATTTTATACAGAACATTTTTGTAGGGCAAAACAAATTGACACAGACTACAGGCTCCTGCTACTAACCAAATACAAACAGAAGTAATGAATCTAACTAGACATTGCTAAAACACAGCTGTATCTCATGCATGTTGTCAATCGGCACTGAGAATGTTTTCTAGCTGTCATTAAGTTTAATCATAGAATCATAGAATAGTAGGGGTTCGAAGGGACCTCTGGAGATCGAGTCCATCCCTCCTGCCAACACAGGAACACCCAGGGCAGGCCACACAAGAACAGATCCAGGTGGGTCTTGAAAGTCTCCAGTGAAGGAGACTCCACAAGCTCTCTGGGCAGCCTGTTCCAGGGCTCTGTCACTCTCACAGTGATAATAGTAAGTTAGCAGACTTTAAGAATAAGAACACTTTATGTTAATATAATCAAACACAGGAAATGTCACTTACTCAGGTAAATAGGTCAGCAAATTTTCTCTAAGTTCCAGTGAAGCCAGGTTGTAAAGACTAAAAAATAAGGAAATTAAAAAAAAATACATTTTAATGCAATTTTACTTTTTATATTCCACACTTTCAGAAGAAAAGCGTGTGCTTACACAGTTTAAAACAAAGTTGCTGTGAACTGATTTTTTAGTTATTTATTTTAATTCAAGCAAATGATCGTGTGAAAAGCAGGATACAAGGACTGGAAGACTTTGCTTGTTTCTTTGTAATACTTCAACACATTAAAGCTAGAAGTAAACAGATAAAACACACATTTCTACTTGTTAAGAGGTCAGTAGTTGCAAGTTCCTGAACAGCACATATTTATATGAATTGCATTTACCCACTTGCAGAATCTGGTGGGGGCTACCAAAGCTACAGAGCTTCAGGTAAACCCATCACGGTTCTAGTGACGGCATGCTCATTACTGTAAGTGACATTATGCTGCTAAGCGGCTCACTTACTCCATATCCCAGGCTTTTACTAACATCACCATAGCAACATTCAGATTTTTCAAGGGTTTATTTATGTCTAAATGGAACACAAGGAGTCAGACATTATCCCAACACTATAATCTGCTCTAATCCTTCAGCGTCCCAGGGAAAAATAAAAATCAGATATGGTGACTGCAAATAAGTAGTTTTCTACAACAGAATATGTTCTGTCCTAGCGTGCAGGGAAGGGGAACAGTATGCTAGGCCTGAAATAAAATCTAGATTAAAAAAGGAATTCCACTAAATTTGAAACACATGTTAAATGTAAACCCAAAATGTTTCTGTTTGTACACCTTAGGGAAAAAGACAAACAAACAAACAACAAAACAAGGCCATGTACTCAGACCACATAAAAATGAAATATTTGTTTTCACTTCAAACAATATCAACATACTGAATTACAGGATCATTAGTTAGCCCTAATAAATAAGCAGCTGATAACCTGAATAAGACTAAAGAAAAACCTTCATACTGCGACTCCAATACAGCTAGCTAAGCAGGGAAAGCAACATAACTGACGTAAGGAGTTATTAAAGGGGAAAGAATTTTTTTCATGGATTAACTTTGGATGGTGCCTGAAAAATACATCCTTATTTCAAGCACTTATTTTGTCCTGCATTCAGAAAACAGTGAACAAAAATCTCATTGGAGCTTTGATTACAGTCTCAGCATCCCTGTCTATCTTCTAAAACAAGCACATTTTACCCAAGGGTTTCTGTAGTCCTCCAGAAAAAAAATTCAGTTGAAACATGCCATATAGGTGAAGGTCTTATAGTAGAAGCCTACTAGAAACTCAATTAGAAGATAACTGAGAGTCACTCAGCTATTGCCACGCAAAATCATTTGACAGAAACAAGGCAACAAGAAAGCCATCATTTCAATGACACAAGAAAAAACTCTCACATAAAAATTTTAACACTATGAAAAAAGAAAGTCAAGATGGAACACAGTATCTAACATCCTCACAGAAACCAAACTGGTGGAGGGGGAGAGGGAAGGGGTGATGAAGAACAATTTCTCTCCAAGGGTCTGCTCTTACACTGCCACCCACAGACAGCTATTACATTTTTGTTTACAGGTTTTCTAGAAGCTTATTCCAATCTTCCTTTGAATTTCACACTTTCTCTACAACCTTGTATTAGGCAAGGCCCATGATTCACTTTTATCAAAAAGAATACGAAAAAGATACACACACCACCAAGATGCCTTGTAATCTTGTGTTTACAGATCACCCCGCATCTGCGTATCTCACTCCCCATCACACTTGAAGTGTCGATAAGTAAAAAGGTACAATCTCTTAATTTCTTTTCTTACATCAGACATCACTTTGGCTGCAGTTAAACAGAAATCTTTGTCAGCAAAACCACGTTCAGCAGCCAGAACTTGGGAACCACCACCTTAACAAGGCTCAGCATATCATTAAACTGGGGCAGGCCAGAGAATCAGCTCAGGAAATTGATCCTGTTTAAAAATAACACAGTAAGAACAGTAAAACAGATCCCTAATCCAACACAGAATAAATCCCCTTAAACACCTGGGACAGTACAACTGTCAAGAAGATGCAAAGCAGGTATCTGTACCAGTCACACCGGCATCACTGCAAGGACTCACTGGGGAGCTGTGCCCTTGTGGATACCCACCAACACAGCTGTCTTTGCATCCAACCGTGCACCATGAAGTTCAGAGACTGACTGTGGCTGATAGCAGTCCCAAGTGAGATTCTCTTCTTACAAGAGTCAGCCACCTATGGGATTATGTTCTCAACTCTAATGACACAGCTTTCTGGAGGAGAAATGCTTTATTCTACAGCTATTCTCATGCTCACAACTATAGCTCTAATCTAGAACAAAACAAAGACACTGCCCCGAGCCCTTTAATCTGTCTTTTCTACTTCTCTGCAAAAGGGAGCTCCCCACAAAGTAATGTAAAATAGAGACTAAGTCTATGAAGTTCACAGCAGCAAAGCTGCCCCATTAGACTGAATATTATGTTTAAAGTGGATCCATCCGAAAGAGAGGCTAGAAAACAAAGAGGAAATTTTTGACTCATTACTCATATATTTCAACTAGTTACAGAAGTGGCTCCCAGCAAACCTGTGTGCTGCAATTCAAAATGGGAAAATGTTTTGGTTATCATAAAATAGCATCATATCAAAAGCACGCTGGTATATGGAAGCACCACTCTGATTCTCTGATACATTACAAAGCAGAAGCATAATTCTTCCTTAAATTTACCAACAGGTTCTTAAGATATTCTGTGTTCACTAACATTTTTCTGGTTTTAAGGTATGTTAAGAAACAGGATTTTTAATCATTTGCAAGAAATTTAGGATTTTTATTATGATTAAAAAAATATGTATTTTCTGATTTAATAACACATCCACTCCAGAAAGTGTAATTCTTCCTCTTCCTCAACTACAAGAGATTTTTCACAATATACTAAATGAAATTATTTGTTCCTTTGCCTCTCCCCTTAATTTTACAGGTGCATAGCTAGTCAAGAGCCTTTCTGAAGTCTCTGAAAGGAACTAAAGGAAGCCACACTTTAACAATTACAGAGCCTTTCCCTAATCCTAATCTTCACCTAGGAGACAAAAGCAGTAATAGGGGGTTACGTGTTTCGATCCATAAAACACAAAGGCAACAGCAATCTAGTCTACTCAGACAGGAGACAGTTCCATCAGCAGCTGTTCACCAACCACATTTAGAAACACAAGTGCCATGGAGCACTACAGGCTGCTCTCCAACACAGGCAAAGAGACCTTGCTCCCCCCTAAAAACACAACAGAAAACGTACAAGCAAAAACTAAGTACTTTTCCAAGACTACTACCGTTGAGAAGCTATTTCAAAGAAGCTTGTAAAAAGTATTAATATTGTAGTAATTCTCACCACAAAATCTACCACGCACACCTCAAACACTGAGCATGTCTGTGAATTTACTGAGCACAGCCAAACCAGGGTGAGGGTGAAGTAGCTGAAATAAATACAAAGAGTTAGGAAGGACGGAAGTTACCTTGGATGAAATTACATGTTCAGTGTACCACGTACATTAAATATACTCTGTCTTGTAAAGTTACAAAATACAAAACTGAGAGGAGTTACCCTAGTGCTTTAACTTTATCAGGGACAGAAGAATCGTTCCCCTATTTAAGGGGACAGAAAATCAGCTTTAAGAGTGACAATAGAGATCACTATATATCCTATTTTATACCAGTCCCTGAAACAGGACAGAGAGCACCCAAGCCCTTGGGGTACACCAGGAAAGGCGTCTGAGAAAAACACCGACAAGCACAATAAAACATATGCTATATTCCTGTGAAAATTAAATTAAGAATACAAAGGTGGAAAGAGAAATGTGGAAAAAGCCAGGAGAAAATGAAGATAGATTATAAAAGGATGAATGTGAAAGCTAAAGGTACTTAGTCAATAAAAACTGGACAACAGCCTTCTCTTACTGGAGTAATAGAAGTCACACATTTTGATGTTATGTCAAGAGCACCACACAGCTGAGCAAAAAGTTGGGCTTTGAGAAACAAGGAAGCAAAGCCAGAACAGATGAAGAACTAAAGCACCTGCAGAATTTCATGGCTCCACCTGCAACCTTTCCAGCAATTTTCAACTGATTAGGGGAACATGAAATCCAAAATGCAGTTTTTCCTCATGTTTCTGAGACTGCTGAAAGAAGGAAAAGACAAGAGAATGGGCACGATCTCCACATTTATACAGAAGAAAGGAAGGTCCTGCAAAATAAGGATGGCTAAGATGAGAACATGGTACAGATTCTGAATTTGGTCTGGCATTACATTTCTAATGCAGCATTAGCGATGGCTACAGAACACAGTCCAATGATGCAGCATATAGAAATGAGATATGAAGTCCACATTCTGGCTATTTCCACCAATTCCAAAAGACTTCAGTTTGCTAGGCCAACATCTCAAAGTACTGTTCCTTTGATAAAGCCAGCCCCTGGATTTCTACACAGCACACACACATTGAAACACTGATGGTGACCACTTGACTGGGAAGGGAGTTTAAACTAAGCAATTCATTTTCTTTTTAGTGCAGAAAAGAATCATGCTGGTTTTTCTGTCTATCAAGGGTCTTCTTGTCACTCATCTGACAGGATCCTATTAAAGCGACTCCCATCTCACAAGGCTTCTAACTAGAGACTGACAATTCATTGAGAACCTGACATTTAGCAGCCTTTTTTCCCCCCCAAGGAAATGACAGGGTTAATCAGTTCCTAGTGAGGTCTTAAAATGCCGCTTACTCAGACTGTAAGTATTTGAGGGTACAGCATATCCCTTTCGGACAGACTCCTGTTTCAAGTCACTCCCAAAAGAAGCCTCTTGGTCTCACCTTCTCTTCATTGACTGTAGAAAGATACCTTAAAAGATGTAGTAAAAGCAAGGGCAAAGCAAGGTAACTATATTTCCTTTTGATGAAACTGTTACTATGTCTCACCAGTATTGTTAAAGACCATTCATCGAAAAGTCATCTTTGAGAGCACTTCCCCTCCTCCTTTTTTGAGGCAAAGCAACTTGAAGTAACCTGCATCTAAGCTATATATTATTCTTTTCTCCCAAGTTTAGGTGTAGAACGTGAAAGTGAAAGGCACATGAGGCTTCCCTTAGCAGTTCACTTCTGGAGTTTGACAAGCAGGACAGTATTCCAGTAAGAACAACTCTACTAAGAAAATATGAAAGTAAGGATTATGCTCCTAATGCTTGCCATTTTCCACAGAGCCAGAAGAAGTGGACACAATTTATGGAGGAAAACTCTCCTTCCATGGAAGACTGATTATAAATAGGAACTAAAGAAAGTAAAATTGATAATTCTGTCACCCTAGACTTAAACAGCAAAGACACCGAAAGCCAAAAGAAGAGCATTTGCATAGTCAGTTACTTTAATTGTCAATACCATTAATTGGCTTGTAAACAGCTACAGATGTTCCACAAATGAAAACTGAAGGATAAAAAAAAAAGTTCATATCTTATCAGCCACTAACTGGAGGAAAGACTAAACAGCCAGCCAGTAGCAGTACAAGTGATATCCAAATTATTAAAACAGAGGAAAGTTCTACAGTTTATGGCCAAGGAATTCCCTAAATATGTTACAGAGGTAGTCTAAGCTGCTATTCATGTTTTCTACATAAGCTTGGTATTTGAATTGCTGAGATCAGTTCTACTCTTTACACATAAGCAGCATGGTCCAAAAACCAGACAGGAACACTGAACTCCCTATGACCTTCAAAAGGAATCATTAAGAAGTAGAGAGAGATTCCTAATTACAGCTCAGCCTGTTCACTTTTGAATGCTTTAACTGAACATTCTCCAATTTGCTTATCAAGATTACTGAAACAGGTCAGAAAGGCTAAGCCAATTCACTATTACAACAAGATTTCATTTTCAAAATATCTTCCATTCCACTCATGCAATGTCAATCTTCAATGACTTAAAAAATGGAATTACTTTATTTCATAAAAAGATATTGCTAAATACATGTTAAATATTTCTGTCTTGTGTAACACAGAAGATGCAACACCTCTCATTTAAAGGCCAGATCGCACTGCATTCACTATTACACTGTTAAACCGCGTTCCTGAAATAAACTCTCGAGTTCCTTACCATTCAATTTTGCCATTTAGCAAACAGCTGTGATCAACACAATGCTCTACCTACTCAAACTCTGTAAATATTACTTATCTGAATTTAGCATGACAAGCCAGAGTGAGAGCTTTTAATACTATTTATATCAGCCTAGCCAGACCACCTACAAAAAGTCCTCCTTCTACGTACTTCCAAGATAAGCCTCTTCATCACTTTTGGTGTATCATGTGAGTCTGTATTTTATTCAGACATTATTATGCTAAACCTTAAAACACAGTTACATTGTCTTGTTCCACACAATTCTAAGAGCATTTTCTGTTCTGTGTGATGCTACCAGATGTGTCACCTACACTTGAGGCAACCTGGCATACACTAAGAAAACCACAGTCAAGGACTGGCCCAGGAATTCATTATGAGAATAAGCATGTCATTTTGTTCTGCTTTGGGATCATTTGTGTTGAGAGCATCATCCTTGCCTTTGAACACCTTTTATTCTCCAGCTATACCTATTCAGATCAACACTACAGATTCTAAGTTCAGGAGTTGATGAAAACTTCAAAACTTCAAGAATTAAACATACCATATATATTTGTGTGGATATATATATAAATACACCATGCTTGATGACTTTGCTTCTCAAGCATGAAATCTCTGGATATTTGTGCTTCCACGACACTTGAAATGCGTGCCTGTAATAAATCCTTCTGCAAAACAATGTTCCTAAGTGCAGTAACTTTTCCTCTGCTTTCATTATGCTCACTGCCATAATGAAATGCCTACATCAGCATTCTACCTCCTAGCTGCAGATGTTAAGAGGAAAGTTTCTCTGCTTACCTGGTAATTCCCTTTCAGTAGTAAGGTCCACAGATCCATTCAGCCTGCTTGCAGCTTGGAGGTAAACCAGACTCATCAGTCATCATCATCATAAGAATATCCTTCCTGTCTAAAAAAATTCATCCCTCCCCACATCAGAAGTTTCTAAAGCTAAAATAAAGCTATTCTACTTTCTTCCTGTGCAGTTCTCTGAAAAAAACAGGTGGGAAGGGAGGCTGTGAATGATGGGGATTCTACAAATCATGATATTACTACAATTTTTTGTTGAACCTCAGCATTTGGAGATTGTGTCCAAGTTGGAGACCATCTGTATATTTGGGGAGCAAGGGGGGAATAAAGATTTTGCTTTTTTCTTTACCATGCTCAGGCATGGGAACTTCCAAAACACTCTACCTGCCAGTCAGTAATAATCTCATATTTTAAACCTTGGCATCAAACCAAACAAAAAAAAAAGTAAAAAGGTTATCTTTTCCAGGCACAGACAAGATTTATGAAAAAATGGTGAGAGCTAAAAAGTGCATATGACTTAAATGTTTGGTGTGCTGATGGGCAGCTGGCCTTAAATCATAATTTAAAGCACAGTATTGAAGCTCTGCACTTTGCTTCAGCCATTAAAGAAACTTGCTGATTTTGTTGTCCCCACAGAGTTTGACAGGTAACTGTCTTTTCCAAATACACACTTCATGCTGAAAGGGCTGGGGTTTTGGTTAGGGCTGGTTCCTTGTGAAGCATCCATCTGAGAGTCTGTTGCTAGATTAAACATCAGAGCTGCACCATAAAAGGCTTTCCAAAGAAGGTACCTGGACTTCATTCAACCCTAAGAACCACAAATAAATAAATAAACCTACAAAGCTGACACGACCTCTCTTCTCTTTCTAGACATTAAGCGATTAGTGAGAATGCTGTACAGATCTCTTAAGTTTCCAAATCTTTGATGTTAAAAAGCCATGGCCACAATGAGCTGGGGGGGGGAATTAACTCTGAAGCCAATGCTACAGAATGAACACATGTGGACAGAGAAGGTGCTGGGGATAGACAGACTTTACAGGCAAACAACCTGATTTATCCAAATACCCTTACATACAAATACTCCTGCTTTTCGGAATTACAAGGTTACAAGGAAACAGTCATGCCCTCTGTTTTGGGTGCTGCAGAAATAAGGAAGTACTGGAGAAAAGTCCTGGAAGCAAGTGGAAATTCCTAAATGCTACCCACACTGGGAGGAACAGGTTATGCTTGCTCATTGTGCAGCTCTACAGACACACACAGTCCTGCAGAATATGCAAGGAAAATAGACTTGTTCTCTTTAGACTGAGAAACGCTGTAAAAGACACTCCCACTCACGACATAAATTGTGTAACTTGTTTCTCCAAATGACTCAACTAGCCAATAGGACAACTCCTGCTCCAAACTGCACCCATCTAATTATTAGCTAAAATACCTCATGCATTAGCGATCACTGTTTTACTCCAGATTGCAACCACACCACAAGTTTAGAGAACACAAATCACAGAAAAATACAAAAAATAACACTGCTAACATTTAGCCTGTTACCACGTCCTAAAGCACTGTGTCACACATCTTTCTAGTACGCCCTAAAACAATACATAAGCTTAAAAGAGGAATGTTTTCCTCTAACAAGGGAAAACTTTCAGCATATATAGTAGCTGTGGATATGCAGAAGAAGAAAAGCTTGACATATGCTACCAACCACAGGTACACACAAGCAAGAGGAAAGACAAAAGGGAGGCCTTGCTAATGTTCTTCAAACGTCCAGTTAGGTCTCTTAAAAATGCTCCTTTTGGCAACATGAAAGGAAAATAAAAATATAAAAGGTCTAGGCAGAATTCTTAATGACACAATAAAAATATTAACAGCAACTCTACCTATCAATGGCTTGAACTAGTTCAGTCACTGGGCTTGGGAATTGAAGCTGAACATTGGTATTCATCTTATACATCAGACCATGTGAAAAAGAGACTGGGTAACTGAACTCATCACAGAATCACAGAATCTTAAGGGTTAGAAGGGACCTCCAAAGATCAAGTCCAACCCTCCTACCAGATCAGGACAAAACTAGAGCAGATCATGCAGAAATGCATCCAGACATGTCTTGAAAGGCTCTAGAGGAGGAGACTGCACAGCCTCTCTAGAGAGTCTATTCCAATGCTCTACAACTCTTAAAGAAGTTCTTCCTCACGTTGAGCTGGAACTTCCTGTACTCAAGTTTGAATCCATTGCCCCTCATCCTAACCACAAGGCACAAGAGAAAAGAGGTTGCCCCTGCCTTCTTGATGCCCAGCCCTCATGTATTTATAGACATCAGTTAGATCCCCTCTGAGTCTTCTCCTCTCTAGACTAAAAAGCCCCAGGTCTCTCAGCCTTTCCTTGTAAGGCAGGTATTCCAGTCAATTCATGAGGAAGACCCACTTCAGCTAATGGTTCACTGCGAGGCAGTGCAAGTCTATTATCTGCCATTAGGAAGAATTCCTTGATGACCTTTGAAATTTGTTATTACTTGAGCTGTTTTACCCCTTTAAGACAGTAGGGCAAATATGCAGCGCCACAACGTTTTAAGATGGTAGCTTATAAACAGAAAAGAGAAACAGGCACTAACTACATATTGATCATTGTACATGAAGATGAATTAGAGATTTCACTGGCTGTATTAGGCAGCTTCCCAGACAAGAGTATAAGATCATAAGAATTTAGGATTCATTTCCCTAAATTTCCACATACTCTAGTCACCAGAAGACCAGCAGCAAGCACAGGGGCTTCAGGTTTTTCCCAAAACAAGCCCAATTGTCGTAGAATAAATCACCAGTATATATTTGGTTGCTCACTACTTGACAGATCTCATACAGAACACATAGATCCAGCCTATACCATCAAATAACACCATGGATTATTATCCAAAACACAGAAACTACAGTGAGGCATTTGCAAACATATTCAAACACTTCTGAGCCCTACCTGGTCTCGTGAGCCAGAAAGACACAATTAGCATTACTCTTTCCAATTCCAAGCATTTTTTGGGCCCAAGCAAGTGCAGAGGGAAAAGAGAGAAGGGAGGGATGAGTCCAAGTAGGCAACCTTTGGTGCAGCCACAGAGCATTTCACTGTTTTTACCAAACACAAGGCGTTTGGCTGCACCATCAAATTAATCTGCAATAAATGATGACAGTTTTGTGCACTAAAAAAGGAAAGCCACACTTGTTGGCAACCAGACTGAAAAATAGAAGAAAAAAAAAATCTATTATTTATAGATCTAATGCTACAACAGTTGATAAAATCCACTCTCAGAAACAAGTGACCCATAAGGACTTCAGGTTGCAGTTCTAATTGGCTACAAACAAGACTTCCCACTACTTTCCAGCTGGAATCAGACAGGATCCCCTTCTCTCTGTTGCCAAGACATTCTGCAACAGATTTCAGAAACATTCTGGGTGGACACTCCATGGCTTTCACTTGTGTTAAATTAATATTCTTCTGAGCTGGAAAGCATGCATCTTTAGCCCAAGCTTACCATCGACTTCCCAACTGCCATATTCCCACCTGTTGTGAGTACCTGATAAGCTAAAGACAACAGCCCCACATATTTGTCTCTGCTTCTTCAAGCATAAATCTGATAGCAGAAATTTCTACTAGTGAGATTACAGAGTTGTTGTAAAAATACAATATCCATATTCCAGATAGTTAACCTGAGAGCACTTCATAGATCAAAGCAGGTCTGTCAGACTTCAATAGAAGTCTAACCCTCCAGGAGAACTCAACAAGACTACCAGGACAGGCATATGGC
The DNA here is from genome assembly GCA_024605025.1 of Megaceryle maxima. Lineage (NCBI taxonomy): Eukaryota > Metazoa > Chordata > Aves > Coraciiformes > Cerylidae > Megaceryle > Megaceryle maxima. The sequence goes on from JANHGN010013491.1 coordinate 20,747, forward strand.
TCCTCCCAAAGCAAGCAAGGACCCCTTCCTTTTAGCTTCAGTATCAGGAATCAGATACAGACTTTGTGGGAGGACGGGTTACACTGCTCTGTTCCGCAACAGCTCAGGTAGGGCTGAAACAGTATCAAAGCATTTCCCTGGACTGCTCAGGATTAGTAAGAGGTAAACTTTCACCCTTAGCCTTGCACAGTCCCACATGTTGACTTCTCTACAAATGTCTGGTACGCCCATTTTAATCAAAGTTGTTTCTAGACATTTGCTCCATAACAGGGGCTATCACCACTCTCACCAGCAAACAACAGGCAGTACAAGCAAGAAGCTAGAGCCACTGCAGCCAGAGACCTCCAAGGAAGCCAGCAACCTTCCTCTAGCCACTAGCTGCAAAGCAGCCCATCCACCTCATGGTTTGGTCATTTCAGCTTCTCATGTTTCTTGTATTCATTTTCAGAATCAGGCTGGATCCTAATTTTTTACCTTGGTTTTCAGTAACCACAAAGTCTGAACAAGCCTGTTCTTAGCTGCCAGTGCCACAAAAAGCTACAATAAAAGTTCTGTGAACTTCTACAGAACAGGAAGAATGTCACCAAAGCCCCGGTCCAGGCAATTTTTAGGTAAGCCTTTGCCACAGTCACTGGGCACACATTAGCTGTACCTGTTAGTGCTTGCGGAAGGTTTCAAAAGACGTCTTCCACTTCTGTTGCCACTGGAGTGGTGCCAGCTGACAGCTTTCATACCCATGGGAAGTGGCTAAAGCAATGCCAGTCTGAACTTGACTACATTGCAGGAGCTCTTAATATCCCTTCTGGAGGACTCTTCTGTTCAGAAACAGCTGGGTTTTACTGTAAGTGACTATGCTGACTCCCCACAGAATCCACATTAGAAATATTCCACCCTATGAGAGGGTGTCCAAGATTAATAGGCCTCTACTGATGCCCATGACAATATCTGAGTCACTGTAGCTTTCAGAAGAAAGATGGAAGTGGATCAGTACACAGTGACTTAGAACAATATTAGCAAGAAAACTAACAATAAAGGCTGATGTAGTTTAAAAAAAATAAAAAGGGGGAGATGGGGGGGAGGCAGAGAAGAGAGGTAAAGAAAAAAAAGAGAATAATGAGGTGCTGCAAGGAAGGTCAAATTCTCACACATGGTAGGTTTCCCAGCAAAAGTAACAAACTGTGTATTTTCTGAGTTAAAGCACAGGTATCTTAAGTTCTGTGAAGACTATTCCTTTAGCTGGAATAGCAAGTCAGACTCTTCAGCCTGGAAAAAAGCACCCGAGGATATGGTAGAAAGCTACAAAGGCATGGATGGTAGCTAAGGTGATGCACAGAGATCAGCTGCTCACTGGCTCTACCAATACCAAGGATCACTGGCAAGGTAGAGCCAGGTTCAAAAAAAGCCGCAACAACAAATCAACGCAATGAGTAATAGACCTGTGCATGTAGCTTGCCAGGGGAGAATACTAACAATGTCTACATAAGCTCAAGGAGAAACTGGACATACACACAGAAGAGAGATTCATTACAGGCTACCAATCAGACAACCAAAATCCAAAGCTCAGAAAAATCTTCTGAACCAAAACCACTCAGGGGATGGAAAGAGGAGTGATCAAACATTTTTCTTCTTAAATCTCACTAGACATCTACTTACTGCAACTGTAGAAGGAAGCTGGGCTACATGAACCTTTGATCTAAACCAGCATCTGTTCCACTGAGCACACATGGAATCATCTCCCTCAAACTGGAAGAGGGACCTTTCTCTCCAGTAAGAGGAGACAGATTTCCCTTCCACAAGCATAGTTGTTCACTTCAGTCAAAATGAGACATTGACTTCGCTTTCCACGTGTCTCCACTTTGGATGCATGTCCTCGTAACCCTGCACTACACCTTAAAAGCTTATCATATTTCATCTTAAGAGTTCTGTTAGTTTTCAACTCCACAGCTCCCACTGGAGGGTTGTTTTTTTTCAGAACAAGACTGCTCCTATAGTTAGGAGCCTTCTAATTTCCATCCTGATCACTGTCAGCTTTTACCCATCTGTTCGTGTGCCAACAATTGTATGGTTTTGAGCTAAGCTGCAAGCCAGCTGACATGTTCACAATAACAGATCAATGGTCTACCACAATGAAGGAAAGCAAAAGGTCAGATCTGCATCACAACACAGTTATTTAATTTTGCACCTAAATTCCAAGTTACTCCAAATCCCAGAGAACAGAGTCAAAACATACACACACAATGGCTTCAGATTCTGTCAAGTGAAAACGCAAAGGGATTTTTCTTAGACAGAACCCTCAGACTGCAAAGAATATAAAATAAATAAGTGCAGACCTGTAAATAACATTATAGGTATATTACATACAATTATGCAAGTCATTTATACAATAGGTGTAACAAGAAAAAGAAAATTAAGATAGTAATAAAGTGTAAAAAAAACTTACTTCCCAATGTTTTCAGGTAGTGCTTGCAGAGAGATGTCATTTACTGAAAGACAGGTTAGATTCTGTAATTCAGGAAAGCTTTCAGGCAACCTATGGAAATATTAATTCAAATCAAGGACTTCCAGCAGAAGTATTCACATTCATGTAATACATACTGGAAAAGAGAACATGTAGTGGAAAACAAGAGTCTATTTATCAAATGCACACAGAGGGAGGCATGCCCAGACTCTAGCATGACTCTCAGAAAATTCTAAGGATCACAGTAACAAAACAAAACAAAAGAAAACAAAAACACAACAAAACAAACCATGACTCAGAGACTTGGAAGTTTCTTCTGTTTCAAAGAATAGGTAATTTCCACATGTCCTAGCCCCTATCTTCCCTGCCCCCAATTTGCAACTTTAGAAAGCTACAGAGCTTGAAATATTTTAACTCTTTTTTTTTTTAATCAAGCATATTTGAAAAACCTTTTTAACTATTATTTTCTTGTATCACCTAGATGATAAAGTAATTCTTTTTTTTTTTTTTATTCAGGTCTCACTCTTACAGCGTGGTCATTTTTTACTAGCTACTGGGCTGCTCTTCAACTGCTGCTTTTTGAACAGACACTCTGTTCACTATGAAGACAAAGTTCCCGTTACAGCATTTCACATTTACTGGTTCACAACACAACAGCAAGTAATCGCTCCCTTCTTACACTATGAAACTTAAGTCATATGCAAAGCACTCCTGAGGCTCCCAAAGCCTTTAGGTCCATCACCCAGTCAGCCTTCTGCAGGGTTCAGCTTCCTCTCCCCTCACATGGATGGATTCCTGTACCACTCACTGCTCACTGGCAGCTGGGTTGCACCAAGCTCAGTTTGCAGTTGCACTGGAGATAAGGTGAGGTAAAAGGGGCAATGAGGTAGAGGAGGAAAAGACCCTGGTCCAGTCATCCAAATTCTGCTCAACCCCCAGAGCATGCAACCTAAGCTTAAGCTATAGCATTTGGTTTGGTTCCTGCTCCCCCCATCACTCAGCTCAAGGCACACAGTATGACCTGCAGGCAGCTAGCCAAAAGGATACTCACACCTACAGGCAAATACAACTGGGCATGATGGGGGAAATGGAAAAAAACAAATTACAGTGGGAGGAGGAGGTGGAGGGCTTTTCATGTGCTCAACTACGTGCTGCCCTGTTTGTCATTTTCTGGACCTTATTAACAGAACATGCTTAGTGTGCTCCAATATGTGGGTTCCACTATTAACATTCACTACCGTTTAGCCTCTGACAAATTTAAGACTGGAGTTAAATGGTCCTACTATCTTTTTGTCAGCCCTGAAGTGGACAGGCAGTAGCACTCAATGATTGCTGCAGGTCCCTTCCAACTAGAACTACTCTATAGCATATAGTGGGCTTCCGGTCTAATCTACAATAAATGTCCCTCCTTTTCATTAATAAAAACCTGAAATCATCTGAAAATAGCTGGAAAAAGTGGTCTGACAGCCACTTTTAATGTTGTGGGTTCACCAATGATTAAGTTTGACAATGAGGCAATATACTGTATTAGTGGTAGGACATTGATTAGGAAGATCTCTGGCTTTTAAGCCAAGGACAAGAATCAATTGCTAAAAAAAGTTCCAGAATATGGCACAGAAAAAGAAGTCACTGCTAGACTTTCACAATCTGCATGGGCAAATTAGTGCCAAAACCTACATGCCATTATATAGATAAAACTGAAATTCTGGACTTCATCACAGAAAATATCTGGCAACCATGTGTAAACAGTTTCTGGTATCTGTGTCTCCTAACTTAGTAAATGTCTTGGAGTGATGTTTTCCAGGACAGGCATACACTTTGGAGCCACTTGATCTAAGAATTTTAAAAATTCCCTTAAACTGTCAACAAAGATCTCAGAAAGATCTATTACAGCTTGTCAACTCTTGTTAATTCAGCTGTAGTTGTGCATTACAACTACTGTTTAAGGAAACACACCGCCTGGGCCCCAGGCCTTACTCAGCACACAAAATGGGGAAGATTACTAGCTAACTAGCACACTACTACAGGCAATTTTGATTTCACTACCACCAGATGCTGCTCTGAGCTTTATGTACTGCACACGGATGACTAGGAAAAATTTTCTCAGTGACCGTCACTACTTGAGGATCTAAACATCTGTTCAGCCTCCGTTTGCTTTACCAGATTTTTGCGGTATTATCATACTCGCTATATAAATGGGTTACAGAGGCACGGGGATTAAGATCACAAGCGTCCCTTTAATGCTCAGAGGTGTGACTTTCCAGAGAACTTAGGACACACTGTGGGCAATATTCAAAGCACACTTCTGAAGAATCTCAGCTGCATGAGTGGGAGAAGCCATCCTGCAAAACCACTGGAGCAGCTTAAGGTATTACAGACACTCTCCTGTTTGTTAGCACTCCTGCATCCCAGCCAGACAGGTAATTGTGCAAGTATTCCCAGCCCATCTCAGTGCAAAGCATGTCGGTCAGCCCCACTGTGAATACTCTGGCTTATGTGACTTGCTCAGCACCAAAAAGAAGCTCTGTGGCATGAGCTGGTTAAGAAACAGTTCTCCAAATAGTATTTAAAGGCCGTAACTAGCAGATCACCTTCTCCTTGCTAATTCCAGCCTCATTTCGCTAGATCAATTCCAAATTCTTCCACAAATGGAACAGAGAAATATAAGCAAGCCTCCTCTTCTATACTAAAAGTGTGCATAATCCCCAAACTGCAGCTCATCATAACGTAGGCCAGCAGCAACCGTAGCAGACGCTGATATAAACGGTACATTTTTGCCACATGTTACTGCATGTCACTGTGTCCCAATTGATGGGAGGGTGATGAAAAGCTAGTCCAAGCTTTAATCATTAGTAAAAGCCATTATCTGCATCGGCTGATCTGAAGTCTATTCCAAACCATCAGGCACCTGGGTTTGTGCCAATGCATTCGTGCTAACCATTGCTTTCTCTCTCCCAAGTATGAGCATAGTTTTCCTATGCATTTAAGAAGAGGAATGAAAATTACTTGAGACAATCAGATTTACATTTTTCCTGGTTGGCTAACAAATTTCATCCCCTCCCAGGAAAGATGCACATCACTTTTTAAATCCAAACTTTTTTTTTTGCTGCAGTCCCTGCCAGAGACCGACACTGTTGGCAAGATTTCATAGAGATCCTGTATCACAAATTTTAAGGGCTTATTTAAAATTGTAATTGTTACAGCAAGATTGTAATTCTGGTATGGCAAGTACTAAGAAGAAGGCAGAAGTTACCTAGTCAGTGGATTCCCACTGAAATCTGCTACCTGTAGTGCTCTGCAGAATGAGATGCTTTCTGGTATTTCAGGAATATCTGCAGAAGAAAAAAAAAGAAAAAAAAAAGAAAAAAAATTGTCAACATCTACATCTACACTGAAATTATTGCCTCATTACATTCAGTAACTTGCTCCTGCAAGGAGTTATCTTGGTATCTTTCAAGACATTTCAACATGCAAGACTGTTTCATGTCCAAGTAGACAGCTATCATAGCAGAGCCATTTTGTGACTTCTCATATCCCATTTCCCCCTCCTGATCCACACTTGTCTTCCTGATCCTACACTACTCACCTCTCCTTGGAATGATCTGTATCAGCATCTGCCCATCAAAAAAAACCCAGACTGTCTATGTGCTGTCCAAAAGAACCAATTAAAGTATGAACCTCATGTAATTGGATCAATACATGCCCACAATCTGTGCTGGCAGAAAGTACATGGGGAGGGAAAACAAGGGAAGGAAGAAGAAAATGTGCAAGTCTCTCTACCTGTAACATACACTCATGGGAGCAGAACCAGCCTCCCTCACACTAAAGCCACGTTAGCTTGAAAATATCATTCAAATTGACAGGTCCCAAGTGAGTGCTAGTACACTATTTCTGATTGCCATAAAGTAATCAGATATACTTGTGTGTGAAAAGAGATTTTATTTTTCCAAGTATCTTCAATGTAACATGTTTATCTACTGAAGTCAGGTGTGCTATCTTTGAAATAAAATTGTCTTCTGGACCTCTTACATCAAGCTGGGTCCTCTCCTTGTTTATTGTTATAGAGATCCCACAAAAATGAAACAAACATGTTTGGTTTCCTTGTGTAACAACTTAGATTTTTTATGATTCATTTTGAACAGAGCTTAAAGAGAAAAAAAAGGCAAATCTGAAAGTAAAAATCAGACTTCTGTTCCCAATTTTTTTCATATTTCTATTTTTTCTACAAAACATTACATCTATTCCATCTTCTCTTCCTGCTGTTCTCGTGACTTAAGACTACTTCAGGAAATACCTTCATCGATGTTCCTCGCGCAAGTGGCACCATCACTGATCCAAATATGTGGAAAAACATATTTGGAATTTAGGTCCCTTCCTACCCAACTCAGTAACTCAGAACTGACTACCTGTATCTTTCACTCAGCTCTTCTCCCCAAAAGCAGTGTGATGGAGGAAGGAGGGGAGGAGGGAGAGTACCTGCTCATCAGGTTCATCTCTTGCCAGGTAATCTGAGAAAATGCATCTATTTTGAATCATTCCCAGCTCAGAATTGAGCCCAGAGCAAGCAAGAAAATTTTCCAAACCCACAGGTGACCAGTTGCAAATGATAAATGAAAGGGCAGTAGAGAGCATCTCCTGGGAACCTTATCCTGTTTCCCACAGAGGGAAGGGCTGGAGGGAAGGACAGAAATGGGCACCCACAAATGAATTTCACACCATCCCAAGAGGTGCTTCCTCTTGGAATGGAAGCAATTCATTCTAGCCTTACAAAACCCAGTGTTCCCAGTACATTCACCAGACATAGCTTTAAAAACAGCCAGGGCAGATGAAGAAACAGTTCCTAATGATTATGAGTAGTTCTGGAGTGGTCTAATCACTAACCCCAGAAATACACTGCATATTCAGAACATATATTCACTGCTATTAAATATCAAAACAATGAATAAGAGAGGTGAATACCCACAGTGTAACGTATCAGACAACCAAACCTTGCTTCCACAATGCCAAAGCCACCTAAGCTGAAGTTTGCATGGAGCAGTGTGCACAGTACAAATACTTCCACACTTGCCAAAGGAGAATATAATGCTTTTACATCTACACAAATCCTGTCAACAGCACCAGTTGTCCCATAAAATGGTGTAAGTGACTTTAGAGACTAAGTTCCATCAGCAATCTTTTGTATGTTCTTACCCCCCCAGTCCTTCATAACAGCTTGGGTATTTGAGGGGAAATAGTTAATCCTTCCTAGAAATCTGACAGCAATGAGACAAATTCAGAGTGAAACATTCAGTGAGGCCTTTGGGGTTAGAAGTGACAGGTCACACTGTGTCTCCAAATCAGAATTAACAGAGCTCACTCAATTGTGGCAGCTTGTTACAGGACCAGACCTGGTGGGACTGCAGTCTGGCACAAAGGCCAGAGAGGTGCACAGGCAACTATTCAGGATGCTATGCAGGGAGTGTCAGGCCAGAGAGCAACCAAGCCTCATGGTCAGGTTCTTCAAACCTCTTCGTGGGTTTCACAGAACAGAATCATAGAATGATTTGGGTTGGAAGGGACACAGAGTTCCCAAACTTAAATGGAAGACACTTGAAAAATCAGCCTATTTCGAAGTGTCACAAGCATCTCTGCTGACCTTGCTTCAGGAATCAAAACCTCACTGGTTCATTCCTTTCACATGATAGGGACAAACAGGTCTGAATTGTGAATTTAAATAACTAAAATGAAAAACAGAAGTTTCATTAAGATTTCCCGATTAAACAATGACCTTAAAGTGATAAAATCTTATAAAACTCTAAGTATTTAAAAGTATTTGCCCATCACTAACACTCCAGAAAGTAAAAGCACTGATGTCATTGCAGGGACATTGCTTTGGCGTGCAAGACAGATGGCAAATAAACTAAAAATTTTATTTTTTAAAACATTCATGTAGAAACAATCAGGTTAGAAAGGGCATTCTCCTGTTTGAATGGAGCTTCATGGAGAAGGACCTTGGTGCCCTGGTGGACAATAAGTTATCCATGGGACAGCAATGTGCCCTTGTAGCCGGGAAGGCCAAAGGTATCCTGAGGTGCATAAAGAAAAGTGTGTCCAGGAGGTCGACCGAGGTTCTCCTCCCCCTCTACTCTGCACTAGTGAGACCACATCCCGAGTATTCTATTCAGTTCTGGTCTCCCCAGTTCAAGAGAGACAGTGGGACTAGAGGGAGTCCAACAGGAGAGCTACGAAGATGATGAAGGGACTGGAACATCTCTCTTATAAGGAAAGGCTGAGAGCCCTGGGGCTGTTTAGACTGGAGAAGAGAAGAGAAGACTGAGAAGAGATCTTACTAATGTTTACAAATATCTGAAGGGTGGGTTGTCAAGTAGAAGGGGCCAGTCTCTTCTCAGGGGTGCCCTGTGATAGGATGAGAGATAATGGTAGCAAGGTGAAATACAGGAAGTTGCACCTCAACAAGAGGACTCACACCCTGTGTGAGTGACGGAGCCCTGGAACAGGCTGCCCAGAGAGGTTGTGGAGTCTCCTTCTCTAGAAACTTTGAAGACCCACCTGGATCTGTTCCTGTGTGGCCTGCCCTGGGTGTTCCTGCACTGGCAGGGGGGTTGCACTCAATGATCTTCAGAGGTCCCTTCGAATCCCTACCATTCTATGATTTTAAGAAATGCAAAGAGCACACAGAAATGGAAACCTTCCCTTTCCCTATCAAAAAAAAATCCTCATAAAATCAAAACATCATCAAACTTGCACTTACAGACAACACTACTGACAGTTGTACCCATTTTGTGATTGAGTGCTGCCTTTAGAAGACTGAATTTGTACTACAGGATTATTGATGACAGAGGTCCTACATACACTCAGAGGTTGCTACTTCTACCTTGCATTATAGCAACAACAAACACCAATACTGAGCTCAAGTAATCGGCATCAAGAAAAGAATGTATCATCCACCTAGTCTTCATACCAACCTCCTCTGGATAACTAGCTGGAGAAGTCCTTAAAGGGACATCACTATTTCAAAGCTTCTTAAGGACTCAAAATAACTCGTTTCTTTACAATCAAGCCAGTGTCCACAGCTTTTAAACATGCATATATGTAAACACACAACCATTTCATATACAGATACAGACTCTTCTGTGTGAAGCATTCTCCCAGAGAAAAACAAGCGAAAACAAAACCTCCACAAAATTTAAAATTAAAATCTCTAAAGAAGTCATCCTGTCTCTTAATGGATTAAGCAGCTTTCACCATTACTGTTTACTACTTGATTTCACTACAGACATCAACACGTCCATCTCCGCCAGTATCAGCAGCAGTTAAGATTGAATGCTTTTCTTGCCACTGTTGGATAACCAGTTCAAATCCTACTTAAATATCTAGGATTCTTCTAATGCTACACACTGATGAATGCTCTACATTTACACAATGCCCCAGATGTTCTGGCGTACAGATTGTGCAGCATTGCTAATAATAAAGCCATAAACCCTGTGACGTGTGACAATACAAATACACTGGCAGCAAAAAGAAGTCATGCTAGCAGAAGTGGATGAAAATCAGGCTTGGCAGTCATGTTTCCCTTCCCCCCAAAATACCTCTTCAGATGTTTACTGTTCTAGTTTGCACAAGAATTTGCTAACAATCTACAAGTGACTTAAGAGATAAGTTTGACACTCGGAAATTTTGTACTGTCTGAATAAGAGAATAACTTCTAAAAATCCTTTTGTTTGGTGTTAATTGTTTGGGGTTTTTCCTTTTTTCTTCTTTTTTTCTTTTTTTCTTTTTTTTTAAGATTTTTATAACAGCTCCATCTCTCAATCCCTATTCCCCCACTTTCCTTCTTCTGAGAACTGATAAAACTTTATGTATGGCACATTTTTACAGCATTTTCTATTGAATTTTAAGGACTTTTTTTTTTTTTTTTTTGTCTACCCAAAGGCTACATGGCCAGCACCTTTATGTATTCTGCAATAGCAACCATCACCTCCACTATCTAATCAATATCAAGACAGCAATTGCAAGAAGGTCCTAGCCTGTGACAGGGATGCCAGACCAGAGCTACTCAAACACTAGGCTCTAACTCAAAGTAAAAGTATTTTTTACAAGAATTTTGCTGAAGTCTCAGACATGGGAGATGCACCACATTCCTGGGAGAGTTCACAATGGGTAAGAGTCTTTCAGGGAGCAACTGCTGGATGCTGTCATGTTTTCCAGCTATGAAGGCAACAAGGAGCACTGTGCTTTAGGAGGGCTAGGGCTGGCACACTGCATACACACCAGCAAGTCACAGAATCATAGAATGTTAGAGGTTGGAAGGGACCTCTGAAGATCATCAAGTCCAACCCCCCTACCAGAGCAGGACAAAACTAAAGTCAACTTAATAGTCCTGATCTAGATGGTCAGAGTGGAAAGCCCATCACCAAAATACCTTAACTGCATAATTATTAGTAATTCATAAATGTAATTAAGCAGTTGATTAGTTCACACCCAAAGTAGACCCAGGAAGGCCATTCCATACTCAGAGACTGTGAGACCATTCAACATTTTCCCTCAGGAGAGGGATAACCAGCACTGAACCAGATTTCATCCATCCAATTCAATACACTGATGATTTTTTCCCCACCTCTTCTCACATATGTAATATACAGAATTTACTATAGTATATCACACACACACACACAAAAGGTCCAGTGAAGCATTAAGCACTGTGGTGCTTGAGTGGTGTAGAAGCCCCAAGGTTCTCTTCTCACTTCGACAGAGGGTCCTCTGTGCACCCACCTTCTCAGAGGGGTCTCTGAGAGGCCTGCCTTTGGGAAGCTCTCCTGCTCTGCTCTCCCCCTCACCTACCTTCCAAACCTGTGAGGAAAGAAACTGCCCACTTAATCAAATACCTTGCAAGAAGGAATTTGTGCTGCAAATATTTGTTTGTCTGTGCAAAGGGCACTTCAGCTGGAAAGCGCAGCCGAGTAGGCCGTTGTCTTGCAGATGCCACCACCACATCTCTCTACCCTCCCCAAAGCAGCCAAGCACAGATCCCAGAGATTCTGTCCCTTATGCACACAAAATGATCTGACAGGCTTCTTTTTCTCTAAAAAACAGAAGGTTTTGCTACTAGCCCTGAAGGATGAAGTAATCAATCTCTTTAGGTAATGTGCTACAATTTCTGGGGCACAATGTGACAGGAGTCATGCGGTTCTTGCAAAGTCTATTAAGATTAAGTGGCTCTTGTACAGGTTGTAACATTTCCCTCTTCATGCTCTGAGGATGAGGATTTAAAAAAACTACAAGAGACACAGCTTTTTTTAAGACCCATCTTTACAGCTTTAAGGAAAATTCACAAAGAGGTTCAGGTTGAGTTTTCTCAGCTAAATCCCTTACTGTATAATTAACAAGAGACTAAAGAGAGGCACGAACCTCATTCCTCCTCCTCACTGCTTCTGGATACATCCCTTTTCCAAGGGAAGAAAGGAGCAGGGAAAAAAGTCCTCACATGTCACTGCATTTCATAAATACACAGATACTAGGCAATTTACTTGAAAGAAAACTGCAGGGACATAAAAACAAGCTGGTTTTTGAACAGAGAGCATGTGGTAAATCAACAGACCGTCCTTCTGAGCTGCAGGAAGAAGCAGCAACAGAGGACCGGGAGCCGCAAATTGTAAACAGGAGAAAAAAGAAGGGGGAGGGCGCAGCAAGCTCAAAGATCAGATCACAAGGGAACAATATAGTTCCAGGGGAATTAAGTGAAGAGACCCGAGTTTGGCAAGGAATTTAGGTCTTCCACCTTTTTACTGATACATGCCAATGAAAAGCTAAGCAAGGCTAGGTGACATTTTTATAAGGATTTGCATCTCGGACTTGAGGCTATCAGGAATTAAAATATTCTCAGTCTGAGAGGCAGGAAAACAGAGTAAAAACTAATATTCTACCTATGAAATAAAGTGTATTAAGTTTTTAACAGCAACATTACCTACTCGTTGGATTAATTCTTCAGTAATTTCATAGTCACAGCATTTAACCTTCTCAACAAAACAGAAACCAAAACCCAAGCAACTCTGTGGATAAAAGAACTAACAACGCCAGTTTGCAGATTGTCATTTTATGAGTTCTAATCTAGATTAACCAGTCCCATATGGACTGTCTGATGTTTAACACTGTAGCTGATACTTCATCAGGCCACAGGCTTTTGTATCCAACTTGTGCTGCGTTCAAAAAACGAAAAACTCCCTATAAACAAAACAAACCACCAAACAAAATCCTCCCCCTCAAAAAACCCAAACAAAAGAACCCTTCAAAATCTATAACCTTTTTTTCAATTTGGATGAAGCTAAACACTGTTTCTAGATGCACAGTCAAGTACATTAGTTTCTAAGTTTCCTTAGGAAAAAAAAATCTCACAGAATATATAATGATAGAAAAATCCACTTTCTTGTAATCCTTTTAAAAATAACACCTTTTAAACTCCTCTAATTAGATTATTTCATCATGAGATATCACTTATCTTCTCTTTCCCAATCACAGTTGGCACTTGCTGCTTCTTCCTTCCCCTCTCCAATGAGCCTTGCTCAGTGACAAGGTCCAGGTTTTTTTCTCTCTCACCTTACTTCTCCTACTTCATCATACAAAGCTCACTTCCTCCTACCATCTACCAACATCAAATTAATTTTAGTGACACAAATTCCTAGTTTTTTAGCACTTCTTCAAAGCAAGAAAGAATTTCTACACATCTGTAGGGCTCTGCAGTGCTCCAGAATCTAAAAGTAATTTGCAGTACGTTTCTTTTTTCCCCAGTACTCTGTTTTGTACATCAATCCCTAAACTTCACATGTAAGACATGAATATGATTTTAAGCACAGGTTTTAAACTAACTAACTTTAAGGGAAAATATATGTCAATAGTAATTAGATGTGTCAAAAAACAAACAAATAAATAAACAAAACAAAAAAACACAACCCAACACAACTCCTAGTAAGCTACCAACTACAAGAGTAAAAAATCCTGTTACCCCCAAGTCTGAACAAGGGATCTTTGCTTTCATTAGCATACACAAAACAAAACAAACACCAAACAGTCACTGGCCTGACCCAGGCTAAAGCTTAAGATTATCTGCAGTTGTGCTTTACCACCATATAAACCGCAACAGCCTCTGATGAGATGTCCCATGACTTTCAGGTGTTCACAACCACGGTTGCAGTGAGTGCATCTACAGGGTGCTTTTTTGCATCAGGCAAGATGTGTCCATTGAGGAGTAGGAGAGCAATTGTTTGTCCATTAGTTCCGACCTGGACACAAATCAGTTTAGAAGGCAAACAAGCAACATCCAGCAGTTGCATATGTTAACAAAAAAGATGCATCTGCCAGCTATACTGCCTCACAGCACAGCTTGCTGGCGCTCTGTTGGTTTTTTCTTGTCCACCAAGCAAGAAAGTGTCAATTCTCATTTATTTCTCAGTGTTCTGGGACTTGCTATTTACCACCAGACTTGTACTAGCACATTCGTGTCAGGGCAGATGGTGGCAGGCAGAGAAGAAGAGAATTTCATAGAGGAGGTCACCGCTTATGCTGTAGAAGTGCAGCAGAGGTGGTCAGCCAGATCCGAGGGAGAGCAGAGGCCAAAAGGCAGCAGCTGTTAGATGAGAAAGTGGCGCTTACGTGGGGCAGCAGATCAGAAGACTTAAGAGTGCTTCTGCCTAATTAGCTTATGTCCTTACTGTAAAATAGCTGGGTAAACAGCCCAGGATGAATTGAACAAATGTTCAAACCTTTCTTCTGTCAATATTTCTACTTTGAAAAAACAGGTTATCCTGCTTGGGGGGCGGGGGGCCGGGTAGAAGAAAAGAGGGACACTTGGCCACTTTGTGGGCAGAAGGGAGGTTATCCTACAATACAGATGACAGGTATGTCTTTGAGAGCAGACGGATGAATGTAAAAGGGAAAGCGCTGGTGGCAACACACTGATACAAACAAGTGAGCTGCAGATTACACACCACTCTTCAGTGGCATGGACTGATGCTCCGCAGGTCTGCTGCTGCGTGCTCACCTGGCCTCCTAAGGAAGCTTTAAATGACTAAAATCTACCTATCACACAACACACAATGAATGCGGTGTCCTGAGGATTACTAAGATCTCTAAGGAGACTTCTAGTTAGGTTGTAAAGTAGCTAAAAAGAATAAACACTTCAAATAAAGGGCAGTAATATCAAAGCGCCTGCAACTGGAAGCAGAACAGCTCAATACCTTTGCTGTTTATTTCTGAAAGTACTCTGATAACTGAAGACAACACAAAATAAACATTTCCAAATCTGCAACTATAATCCATTTTGGAAGCAAGGAAAAACTAAAAGTAAGTCTCATGGAGCATTTGCAACAGCTACCAAAGATTGACCTCCAAAATCGTGGGCACTGCCCAGACCATCAGCCTTGCACAGCAGCAGTTCTTTCCTTACACTCCAGTGTTGTGACTATTGAGATGCTTCTGAGGAACCATCTCTACTCTTAGGGCAATCCTGAAGTAGTATATCTGTTTTTAATGAAATCTGTAATTCTTTTTGCATAAATGATGGCATATTTGCCATAACATGGCAACCATGTTGAGGGAAGATTCTGGAATGAAGTCACAAGACTTGTATCCAGAAGAACTGCACCATCAATATAGTCATAGCTTAAATTTAACCAGAAACTACAGAAATGTGTAGCAATTAATGTATCGTGTTGCCAGAATCCATCTCTATTGTAGGTATGAAACTGTACACTGTCCACATTAAGCAAAGAGTATTACTCTTATTGAATATTAAAGTAAAGAACCACATTGAGGTTTTGGTATCGAGCACCATACAGAGACAAATACGGCCTAAAAAGCTCTGCCCACACACAGATTTCCTCAGTAGATGCCACAGCAAACCCACTGCTCCTCAGTTCACAATGTAATGGACCTCAGCTATGCCAAGAGTAGAGCCAGCAACAGAACCAACACAAAGATTATCAAAGTCCATTTAATTCTCCCACTGCCCATACACTTGCATCTTTTTCACTGTTTTGAGACCCAGGGCTTGGATGCAAGACCAAACCGCAAGGTGACAGAGCACTTCCACAGAGGAACAGCCAACTTGAATCTCCTTACCTGCTGCCAGCTCGAGAGCCACTACAGACAGTGCCAATCTGCCAGCACACAGCAACTACACTGATGCTATGGGCTTGCATGACCAAGTCCTTGGAAGGCATGTTCAATGGAACCAAAAAGAGAAAAAAAAAAGGGGAAAAATAGTAGGGAAGCTGGCCGGGCTTTTCTCTCAGAAAGACAGCAAAGCATGCAGGCACACAAAGAAGTGCAAGAGGCTCATCTCCTACATAAGCAAGGAGGTTAGTCTTCATTTGGGAAGGGGGTGGAAATTGGGATGGTTCAGATGGCAATCCTGCAACTGGAAAGGGTAGGAAAGACACCTCAGTGCCTAATACCCAGCAGCCACAGTCCAGTGTGAAAGCTCATAGTCATTTTCTTCTTACCCTAAAAGAGCTGAACGAAACAAGCTGCTGACAAGCTGACAAAGCCTCAAAAAGGTAGAGGACATAAAAAAAAAAAACCAACCCAGACTGCCATACCACACCTGTTAAGAGAAAAGGGTAGCAATTTCTTTCAAATAAAAATATTACAATTAAATTAATACCTTCAGGGCATTTTAAGGAGCACAAAATATTGTGACAAAAACCTATCAGTGGAACCTGGAGGATTTAATACTTGTCAAAAGCAAATAAAAAGCGTTCTTGGAGAAGAGGGATAGTAAAAAGGAATGCAGCATGTCTGCAAGAACACAGCATACATAATCCCAAATATCAGCATGCATTAAGATAACTAAAGAAACTTGATGCATTCCCAGTCCCGTCTGGAAGAAGCTACACAACAAGAAAAGCCATTAACATTTCAATGAATCTGGGATGGCAGGACCCTAACTTCTAAGAATTCAGCCTCCAGGGGTTGCACAGAAAGAAAAAAAAGGGGAGGGAATCACTGGAGAAAACCTCTGAAGGATGAGCAGCAAGGGTAGCACCCTGATACAGCTCCCAGGGATCTCAGACAAGCTGCATGCCCTCTGGGAGGAGGAGAAGCTTAACAAAGTGCCAGCCGAGGTGCAAGGAAAAAACTGCATAAGTTTGAGCACACCTTTCTTCCCTTGGAGATGGCACTTCTTTTCTGAATCACAGGGTCTTTTGAGATTTGTCGCAGAGAGTGTCCAAGTGCTGTGGGAAAACAAATAGCACACGAGTGCTTCTGATTCTGCCTAGAGCAGAATCTCTCCTCTGCCATGCAGAACAAAGACTTGTGCTGAAACTCAATGCAAAGCACAGGAGCCCTACCCAAACTTCAAGGACACCAGGAAAGGCTGCTTCAGTGCCCCTGTGTCCTTGCAGAATTCAAGTGATGTGAGAATCCAGGAAAAGATTTACCCAAGCCTGGGGAGCCTGAGGGAACCAGTGGTAGTTTCAGACACACAGCAGGTGAGCATCTATCTCAGAAGATGCTACAGGGAATACTCTGAGTATCAGACATTCTTTGCCAGCAGCTCAAAAGCTCAGCATTGAAATCCTACAAGTCTGTTTTCTTTAGCCTCAGAACTAGTACATCAGCTTTTTGAACAACTTAAGACCAAATGGAAGAGATAAACTGTTCCAGTATTCCACTACCCTTATAGTAAAGAGCTTCTTCCTAATGTCCAATCTAAAGCTATCCTTCTCTAGTTTAAAGCCATTGCCTCTCATCCTATCACTACAAGCCCTTGTAAACAGCCCCTCTCCAGCTTTCTCATAGGCCCTCTTCAGATACTAGAAGGCCACAATAAGGCCTCCCTGGAGCATTCTCTTCTCCAGGCTGAACAACCTCAACTCTCTCAGTCTGATCTCATAGGAGAGGTGTTCCAGCCCTCTGTCCATTTTTGTGGCCCTCCTCTGGACCTCCTCCATCAGTTCCATGTCCTTGTGTTGAGCCAACACTACACTGCTTTCTTAGCACAGCTTCCCTGCCCTCCGATACTCCCATCCTTGATTCATCCACTCAACTTTTGCTCAAATAACAGCCTCAGCCAGACTAGAAAAGCGCAGTGGGGATGCTTCCTAGAAAATCTGCATGAGTACACAGCTTTGCTGAGGCATAAGAAACAGCACCAACATGCAAATAATCCAGGAAAAATTTAAGATTATATAGCTCCTAGCCTCCTCCAAATCCTTTTCCTTCTGCATCACAAAGGCTCTTACCTTACCCTCCCATCTTCTCTCCTGAACACTCAAAATCACTGGAGCATCAAGTTCACCTCTGCTGAAGGTTTTTGAGTTTCACCATGAAGGATTTTCATACTTCTAGATTCACTTATTAACCAAAACCTGCTTAAAGGATTAATCATGTAGCACATTTTTAACATACACTAGTATGTCTCAGTCACTTTAAAACACTCGAGAATTTAAGAAAGCCACAGAGTTTCCCTGTTCACCTTTCCTGAGTGCCTACAAACTAGAGCTACTTACTCAGCACATAACACCACACTGCACAGGCATCCAGAACCACTTCGGAAGCACGGACAGGGATCTTGCCTGGAGGGGTCAGTCCCACCTCCAGATGCAACACCTCACTGCTGTACGAAACACAGGTGGCCACTGCAGCCTGGAAGGGTACCCAAGTCCAGCTGTACAATATACCCACCATCTCATGGAGCTTCAAAGATCATAAGCTGACCAAAGGGTTAGAAAGTATGAGAAAGGAAGATACGCTACCATTTTATTAGGAGGGAAATGGAAGTACTTTGCTTATGCAGAATCCTTGCCTCCTCCTCCTGTGATGAAAGGTTAGAATATAAAGGGCTACTCCTGCACACAGAACATTACATGAATTTATATGTGTGGTTTTTAAGCTCTTGAGGAAACAGAATGGCCAGAACTGAAAGCAATTAGTGCACCGAACTGGACAGCTAAAACAACAAAAAACACAGAACAATGATCTCTTATTTCCCAAGTTCAGACGTCACCATCACACTTTCCTATTCATGCAGCATACTGCGTTTTGAAAAGCTGGGCTGTTTTTCTCTGCCTGAAAGGAATACAAAGAGTGTCTATTTTTTTTTTTTTTTTTCTTTTTGTCTAAGTACTTTGGTAGTTAGAACAACAAAAACTGACGGAGTGCAAACCACCAAACAGGAGAAACCTGTGGCAGGTTGAGAATCTAACATATTGGATGGTGGTTTCCGAACACAAAGTTAAGAAATGTAAATACTGTAAATCTCCAAAATCATATGTGAGAATTTCCCCTGCAGCATCCCAGAGAGTGTGTGTTTTTCCTTTCAATTTGAAGAGCTGTGAGACAACCATAATGTGACCAAACAGCAGAAAGTAACATCAGTCATCCTCTGCCACGGCCCCCCTGCATCACCTCACATGGAGTGTTTTTCATTTGAAGAGTCAATTCATACAGTAACTATGACATGATTAAGCAGAGCGAAGCAGTATCAGTCACCTTCTGCAATGAACCACAGAGAAGAGAAAGTAATGCAATAAAATGGGCCATTAACACTGAACCTTGGATATAGACAAGCAACTGCTCCCTGCCACCTGCATCAGTCCCACCCACCACTCAAGAAAACACTTCCCTGTGCAGTAACTCCTAACGACACACACAGTTCTACCCAACCATAAATGTTCACACCATCTGTTCTTGTTACAGCTGAGCTCTCAAGCCAACTTCCAAGTCAGGCCAACAAGAGTTCACATGGCTCTGATCCACCAGCTCTTTTGCAGTTAGTTATTCATTTGGAAAGAGAATTACTAAGCCAACAGAAGGTTTCCTTTTGTATAAGGTCTGTCACAGACAGCACCCAACTCAGTCAAACTCAGTAGCCAAAATACCATGCCAATTGCTGATCATGTATTTCTAAAATGTTTTAACTAATGTGTTTCTTCTGTCTCTCAGTTTTTTTTCTTCCCTCAGTTTTCTTCTCTTACGAGTTTTTGCAAATGTGCGTACGATTACATGGTTCATAGAAATTTTTCAGCAACTGCCTGGAGATTAATTATGCTTCATCAATTATACCATCCAATAAAAATGGCACTAAAAGCATCAAACAAATAAAGGAGAGATGCAAATTTCAGGTAGTTACAGGAAGGTGCTGTGGCTATTGAATATTCTCCAGTGGCAAAGGGTCAATGTGAAGTCAAACCATAAATAAAAAAAATGCTCCCTGATACATTATTTCTTCTATTGAATATTTATTTATGTCCCTCACTTATTTACAAGGTTAGGCAACCTTGCTCTCTTCCATCCCATCCATCACACCTCAGAGAGCATTTTGTGCACACATTACAACCCCTGCATATAAGGAGGCAAAAATAGCTGACAGTTGCTCCAATTTGGTAAAACTGATTCACTGCTTCTAGATCACTGGATCATAAAGCTACTTGAAGGTGAACCAGCAGCCCCTGAACTTCTTGTAGAACTGGTAAATTCATCAGGCTACCAGGAAAAAAAAATTAAAAATTAAAAATATATGCTTTTACTCCCGTCACAGCTTGGGACAATACACTTACAATACAGCAAACATTTCAAACAAATAATAAACCCTTGTGGTTTCCAACAACACATTTTAAAAGACCATTTCTCTCAGCACCCATTTTTGAATTTGTCTCTGCAGGTGGCAAACAGACTGATTCTTCTTCCAGAAGTACAACCAGAATTACCAGCACTCTGTCTCCTGCTAAACAGAGGTACAAAGGAGAGCAAAGATAAAGAATTGAGCTTCTAACCCATAGGCAGCCTTTGTTGGAACAGAAAGGAACTTTTTTTCTTTCAACCTTTTTTTCTTCTTCAATTCTAGTCATTTCAGAGAACTTTGCAAGAGAAATCAACATTGTGACAGACGCACAAATGAAAACAGGTTGTAAAGCATTTTTTTAAATTGGAAAATAAAGCAGGCTCTCAGAACGGCAGAATTACAGTCAAGCATTATTTTATTATTGTATTTCCACCACCATCTCTCCTCTGCTCTTTCCCTCCTCCCCAAATAGAACTACAGGCAAATCCATGAATTACACAGAAAAGCATTCTGCAGGACACAGATAGCAACTTCAGAGACAGAAAACCCCTACTAACCCAGTTTTATTAGAATCAAACAAATTAACATCAGAGCTTACCATTTCGAGACAAATCAAGTTCCACCAGCTGCATGAAATTTGCTATTTCTGGAGGGAGCCGTTGGATTTCATTATCACTAAGTCCAAGTTTCCGTAACTTCACAAGCTGAAAGAAAGGCTGAAAGAAAGAAAAAATTCCATCTAAGAAAAATATTCACAGAACTCACATATAAGCAAGATAAACGAGAAGCAGTAACTGCAAGCTGCTTTCAAAATGTGAGCTAATTAAAGTTATTGCTTAAAATCAGTTCTGCAGACCTTTCACACCTGCATCAGAATGAACATTTCCTTTTAATTTTTTACATACAAACAGACTATAATCTGCGATTTACTTAAAATTAAAATATATTTTAAAATACATAAATAAATACGTCTGTAAACCTCACTATTAAAGATCACCACAGACAGACATAGGGAAGTCCAGAATGCCTGCTTCAAAACCAATAATGGGGTGAGGTTACCCAGCAGAGTAATTAAAAGCATCCTAATTACACACTGGGGCTCGTTAGGAAATTAATGCAGAGGGACACTTCTAAAGGATGATCCAGAAAACCCACAGATAGGGGCTGCCAAGGTCGTCTTCACCAGCAAGCACCATAACCAACTAGGTTACAGAGCCAGCCTCCCTCTGGAAGACTTTCTCTCTAGACTAAGACACCCTCCGCTCTGTGGCCCAGCGTCAGGACTAACGAAAGCTGAGTGGGATACGCACAACTCCAGGTCTTCCCAGCTTGAGGAGGAACCCAACTCAGTGAAGACACAGGTACACAATGCAGACAGAATGCTAATTTTCCCTGACCCCCAGCTATGGGCTCAGAGTCTGGCAGCCCCCAGGACAAAACAACCATCAAAGGAGACAGGCCAAGCTACAAGTTTCATTCAGCCCCAGGCACCAGGAGAAGCCAGTGATGAAAAGACAAAATGGTCATTAAAACCCTACTAAGATGTACACATCCCTAGGAAAGTTGGGGACCTCTTATCACAGCTTTCCTCTCTTCGGGGCAGGCCTCTGAATGAGAGCGACTGCAAGTGGTGAGGATCTGCGCAGAATTAAATGACTTTATATACAAGTTATCTTGACCATAACTGACAGACTCCTCAAATTTCAAGAGACTTGTGCCCCTGGATTCCACAGGAACTTCTGCCCAGCAGCTGGAATACATGCCCAGTTGTGGTATGTGTGTGTGCCTGTACCCCCACGGGTTTTGCCCCTCAGGGTAACTGGGAGATCCTAGAAAGTTTGAGCTATCTGCTTGTATTTCATTTCCTGCAATCCTTTCTTGGTATTGGAGTGTGTGCTCTGAACGCCACTCAATTCTAGCTTAGATTGACATGAAAAGGGGCAGTAAGACAAGCATCTTACTAGGACACATGGTAAAAGCACAGTCTTATGGACCTGTATTATAATACAGGCTTTCAACCTTAGTTTTGAGTGTCTTCTCTAGCCAAGATCATAAATCAGGTTTTAAGGACAAGGTTTTGCAACCTCAGCACCAACATACACTGTTGTTCCTCGTCACAGAAATATAAAACACAGTTGAAATGAATGCGTTTTCCCTCAAAAATATGGGTTCCTTTTAGGTAATAAAAAGGATAGAGCTTTCAGAAGCTTTTATAAACACTCAGCATTCAAAAGATGCACCAGATCAAATTCAAAGGCACTTTCTGAGTCAGAATGGCACTCCTCCCTCCCCAAGTATTAAAGGTCTTTGATAACAGAGTTGAAGTTCTAAGAGGAAGATAATAAACTTTTATATTTCCTCATTTCTAGCTCCCTAAAATTATATATTACAATTTAAATAGTCACAAAATGGTTTTTTAATCCTTCTTGTCCTCGCAGGATCCATAACTGCATTTTCCTACCATTAACATTTTTTTACCTTCCAAAACAAATGCATCCCTTTTGCTAAATAATTTATTAATAGGACTAAACTAAGAATCAGCAGCCTACAAAAACACTTAAAGATACTTTTGTGAAAACACAGCAGGAGTACGTTCCACAGAAGAGATCCCAATCTGTCCTAACACCGTCCACACTAAATACTTGCCAAAAAGTGTTTCTCAGCCAGTGTGTAGCTGCTAAACTACATGACACTTATAAATATTGATGTTCTACTACAAATCTTCTCATAAGCAACAGTTGTCCTTGCCAGACATGCTCTACAGTGGCAAGTGAGAAAAGGCAAAAGGCACAGGATTAAAAAGGCAGAAGGCACAGGGTTAAAAAGGCAGAAGGCACAGGGTTAAAAAGGCAGAAGGCACAGGGTTAAAAAGGCAGAAGGCACAGGGTTAAAAAG
>JANHGN010013491.1:43759-57014 GCA_024605025.1 Megaceryle maxima
GCAGAAGGCCTATCAAAAAGCTATTAAGGGCTGGGCATCGCTGGGAAGGTTTGAGGGCCCCCACCACACCAGGTTGTATGTGTTTCTTAAATGTGCTGAGCCCATGTGTGCAACAATCAAAATCACATAGTATTTAAAGGCATTCTTGTTTCTTTAACTGACTGCTTGAAAGAAAAATTATCTGGGACCTTTATTTCTAGCTTGTATAACATTTTTTGATGAATTACACCATTTCCTATGTAAAGTCAGAAACTGCAGTTTTGTGACTGGCATTTCTTTGAAATCATTTGTTTTGTTGGTTTTTTTTTTCCTTTAAACTACAGAAATCAATCATTCTTGCATGTTTAGTACATTCTACTGTAACTGTTCTTCCTTTATCCAAGGCACATCATCAGTGCTCTAAAAGCACTACTGGAGATGCAAGCACCTTTCTGCAGTATTTGTTTTACCTGTCAAAGAGACCACAGGGAAGAAAGAATTAAGAATTTGCTAAATAGAATTCAACAAATGTAAATATATTTATACACACACACACATATATAGAAATATTTGTAACTTCTTAAATATATGCCAACCAGAAACATGTTCCTGATTCAATCTATAAGGGACAGTTCAGCCTCTATTTGAAAAGCTCTAACACAAACCAAAGTGCAATGAGGTTGTTGGCCAGAGCAGCACATCCACCCGGCAGGCTGTAATAGCAGGTTTTGACTGCAGACCCGACGGCTCTAAGAATATCTTGGCAACACTTTTAATGCTCTGCTTAGTTTAGGCAGCCTAATTAATAGTGCTTCAATGAGATAAATAATTCCATGGGCATCAGCACTAAAGAGGCCTACAGACTTCTACGTAGTGGTAATTCCCAACCTTCAATTGAAGCTTTTCCTGCGATCAAAGAATTTATAGTGGTTTCTCTTGCACGGATTTTCTAAGAACACACATCTTGAATAGAGCCCCTCTCACACTCAAAAACTAACCAAGGCTCTCTCCTCCATACAGTCACATATTTTTTTAAAAAAAACTTAATTCTGACAAAATTGGGTCAATGTCAGCCAGCGGAAGAAAAAAAATTAAGAGATAAGCATGTGACTCAACAAAAAGTATAAACAGTGTGATCCCACAGTCCTCATTTTTTATACCTTAAAAAAAAAACCAAACCACTATATATATATCTATATACAGGCTATATATGGGTATTCTTGATTCTGGAAATGAAAGTTAACAGAATTAAGCCAAACTAGTAGAATTGATAAAACTCAAGACTTTTTCCCTGCAGGAGTGGCCAAAACAACAAATTGCTGGCTTTCTTTCAATGGTTCACTCAGGCAACCAAAAACATTCATGCCTGAGAATCTTGCCTGAATGCTTCAGCACCTTTCCTGATGAAAAAAAAAAAAAAATATTAAGAGGAAATAGAAGAAAACAATAGGCAATTGAAATAAAACACAGAGGAGGACACAAAGACCTACTTGTAGCTAACACTGTTACGGGGAGGAACACCACCTCACTTCCAGAGCTTTACCAGTGCTAGAGACATGTCAAATTCTAAATCCATTTGGCACAGGCAGTATAACTAAATGCTTACTGTGTTAAGCAAAATGTTTCCATAAAAAGGCCATTACTAGCAATGAGAATTAAAAATAGAGACTTTAATGAAATCTACTGCCTAATTTTTGAGATGGGCCAGCATAAGCATCAGAAATTAGATCAGAGAGGGAGAGGAGGAAGAAAACTGCAAATTAACTCTAGTTTCAGGGTTATATTTACACAGGATAGAAAGAGAACTTTTTTTTTCTTCTTCTTTGTGTAGGCTCTTGAGCTGTTGCTGACAAGCTGAAAAATTCTTGAGTATCTGCTCTTATGTCAGGTTTCCCTTAGACACCAATAAGGATTTTCAACATACACATGCTGCCTCAGCTTTTAAAGCTTCTTCAGGAAATAACAGCATTATATCCAAACAGGAATTAAGTACAGTAGCAAGACACAGCACATTACTAGGTCCTGTTTCTCAAGCACCATCTGTATTTATTTCACCTGTTTCAAATCTTAGTTCAGGCTCCATTTTCTTTTCCTATGTTGTAAACCAAAATCAACAGGGGAAGCCTTCACTTTATTTGTTCACTTTCATTCATCAACTAAGTGTGCTCCCTCCGTCACCAGATGAGGGAAATTGTCCCCCACCTTTTTTATACTGCCTTATAAATACATCAGAGAAAAAGCTCTTTCTTCAGACAAACACAATATAAAAGATACGGCATCAAATCCGTGAATTAACCTCTCACCATGGATGACACAATGCTCTCTAGCTCCCCAATGAGGTCCCCAATCACTAGAGTAACAAATCACTTGCTTTCAGTCCCTCTAAGTTGGAGGGTTTTTTTGTCTGCACCATTGCATGGCTTCAGCAAAACAGCAGGGGAAGTCCAACTTTGTTTTAGGCAAATAGGCTGCTTGGTGGTCAGGACACTAGAAGGAGAGCAAGGATTGAGTCATGGAAGGCAGAAGTAGCACTAAATTCAAGTGTTCTGCTTCCTGGGGATGTGTCTAATAACTGGGCTCTGCTACACACACACATACAAATACACTCCCCTCATTTGTTTGTCAGAAAGGCAGAGAGGGCAGGGCAAGCTTTTCCTCATTCCTTCCCAATCTTCTTTTGTAGAAGATTCTTTTTGTACAATATAGCACAGAGCCCTATACTAACCAACTGGTGGAATTTCAGCCACTGTTTCTACTGCATAGTCAGCCAGTGGACCTACCAGCCTGGAGTTGACAAGAACCATGGCCACACTCATGCTCACAGTGAGCTGTAACACACCCTGCCCTCCACTCAAGCCACAAGATACCCCCAGTCAAAAGCCACAAGTTGCAAGCAAAAAACTCTTTTCTTGGATGCAATCCTGTACACCAGTCTTAAAATCCATCCCTGAGAAACCTGCCAGTAGCATAAGCAGAAGCACTGAGGTAAAACAGCAAGAGCACTGAAAGTGGACAGCTTCTCCTAGATGCACATCCTAACTAGTTGCACAATTAAATGCTGAGGAAGCTGGATCCTACTCCAGATTCATGAAGTGTGTAATGAGCTCCCGGCAGAGTCCAGTGAAGTCTAGTTATGGGTGTTACCAGCTTGGCATCTCCCATAAAGCCTGCTGTCAACATCAAGCCACTCCACCTGCTTTCACCTGCAAGCAGGGACAGCTGGTGAGGGCACCAAGGTTTCACAAATATGGATCCCACGTGATCCTTTGGGTGAAACACTTTAACTTGCAAATAAAGTATGGAGATACTGAAAACATTTCTGAGGGCAGGGGCTAATTCATAGTGCAGCACAGCAGAGTCATCTTGCAGTTGATGACTCTGTATCAAAGTGTTACTGGAAGCAACTAATGGATTTCCTCCCAAGCCATGAAGAGATGCAGCAGCAGTTGATGATGGACCATGGTATGCAGACCCCCCCACACTTGCTAGGGGGCAAGCCAGCAAATGGACAACTGTTCCACACAGCTGAGGTGTCTAATTCTATCTTCACATGTTTCATGTCAAAACCAGAACATCTACAGATTTTTGGCATGGTCAAAGATTGTTTCACATGCCCAGGCCATGTTTGTAAAATACGCTGAAACTGTACTTTGGTCTTGCAGCATCCTAGCAACAACTTTGTCATCATGAAAATTAAAGGCACTGGGGCGCACGATCAAGCAGGAATCCATACAAAACATTAATAAAATTACTAGATTTCACAGTGAGAAATTATTATTAAAAGATAACAGTTCATGGGCATGTACTTTTTAAAGAACCAGATATTGCAAATGGGATAACCAATGCCTCACTGAAGTTGGCATTCGACATCTACCTATTTTCAAAGCACCTACCATTTTCTGAACTACAGTCAACAACAGGCCAATTGCAGGTCCTAGTGTCAGTTGTTACCATCCATTTTAAAAAAAAAAAAGTAACAAGGGACTGCACTCTCAAACCCAATACACTGCAGCACTGAATCAAAACACTGTTCTACCAAGCAGTGCATTGAACAGGTCGCCTCATACTGCTTCCTGGCAGCCAAGGATTTACGTTCTCTTTTATGTCAATTAAGAGGAGGTAACAAAGGTTAAGGAGCACTTGATGCCATAGCCATTAGAGTACAGCAGTATGAGAGACTGCCTCTGCCTTTAAGAGAGGCCAGAAAATATCTGCTACAACAAAATATGGATTCATTGCAGTTAAATGCATTTGCCATTTGGAGAAACAACCAAACAACAACACAAAAACAAACAAACAAACAAAAAAACTAACAACAACAACAAAAAAAAACGCACATTCAATCTCACTAATGAATTTGTAGTGTGCATTTTTCCAGCATACAAGACTGTTGGCAGGAGGTTACATCTTTTTTTAGACCAACTGATATAATTAGAAAAATAACCCTCTATGTATAATCATAAAATTTATTTTAGAGCAACAGATGTATAATCTCTGCCCACAAACCTTGTCTTATCCGTGTACATCACACAGAGAAGAGGATGCTACCAATTTACAACAATAGACCCCTTACAGGAAAAAAAAGTTCAAAGGATTGAAACATAGCCACCTAATTACTTTATTCCAATGGAGGTAAAAAAATCAGTAGAACTCAGTTGTTACAAGAAAACCTGCCATCAGAAAGTATTTCAAACCAAGAAGACTACAGAATCTTCTGAGTGATCTCAGGGATGTTAACAGGGGAGTCAGACTTTGTAGGGAACACCAGACTAAGTTCTCCATCAGCTCCAATCAGACTGTGGTCCTTCAAATTTGATGTCAAATAGAATTTTTTCAAGCAATACAAAAGAAGAACCTGGAAGCTAGCAGAAAAAACAGAGGTATTATTATATTATCTGTTAATAAATTTATTTGGAGCCTTCAACGGAGTGTTCTGTATTTAAGGGATGTTAATACAAGGATCCAGTGTTGCTTCTCTAGAAACCATTATTTATTTTAATAACTCAAGCATCTGTTTCACACTAGTACTAATAAACTATGCTCACAAAAGGTTTTTACAAAACCTAAGTATTCTCAAGACGCTAAAGTTGTAAAGTTGCAGGTGTTCTTAGAAAATATTTTACATAGCACTTGTCATACTGGAAAAATGTAATTCTTAAACTTTCAGTAGAACTACCTTTACCACATGCACACAGTCTGCTTCAGTTTCACACAGTGGCATAGCTCTGATATTAACTGGAAGTACCTGCTTGTTCAAATCATAGTGTGGTATTTCTTCAAGGATTTGCAGCAAGATTTGCAAAGACACCACGACACTATCAGTGTTGAAAGTAAAATGTAGTTAAACATTTGAGGGTGAATAAATGGTGAATAACATAGCAATTCTGTTTGCATCATTAAAAACATCAAACTGGAAACAGGTAAAATCCTTATTATGTCCTCTACAGAATCACAAAATGGTTGAGGTTGAGAGAGACCTCCAGAGATTATCTAGTCCATCCAAACTCCCTGCTCAAAGCACAGGTCACTTTAAGTAGTTCACCCAGGACCATGTCCAGTCAGGACATGCAATGATGGAGACTCCACAACCTCCCTGGGCAACCTGTGCCAGCGTTTGCCCACCCTCACAGTAAAAAGGTGGGGTTTTATTTCAGACAAATTCCCTGTGTTTCAGTCTTTGCCCATGGCCTCTAATAGTGTCACAGGGCATCCCTGAGAGTTTTGCTCTTCTTTATACCCTTTCATGGGGTAGTTCTATAGACCAATAAGATCCCGTAAGCCTTTTACTTCTCAAGGCTAGCTCTTTCAGACTCTTCTCAAGACAGATTCTCCAAGCTTGTAATAGTCTTTGTGGCCCTTTGCATGACCCAGTCCAGTATGCCCATGGCCCTCTCCTGGAGAGTCCAGCACTGGACACAGTAGTCCAGCTGTGTTTCCCCCAATGCTGGCCAGACAAGAAAGATTGCCTGATAGCAATGTTTTTCCTAACACAGCCCAGGATACCATTGGCCTTCTTTGCCATAAGGGAACATTGATGGCTCTTGGTCAAGTCTAGTGGTCACCCATTAGATGACCCAGGACCTTTTTCTGAAAAGCTGCTTTCCAGATGGTTGGCCCCCTGCCTGTACTGGAGATTGGTGAGTGCATGCAGAGCTTTGTATTTCTCTTTACTGAGCTTCATGAGATTTCTGTCTGCCCATTTTTCCAGACTATCAATGTCCCTCTGAATGGCAGCTTAAACATCTTTCTTATCAACCGCCTCCATGCAGATCCCTGAACATGCCAAAGTCTGTTTCCTGAAATTCAGGGTTGTAATGATGCTTTTAACTCTGTTTCCTTCTCTCAGGATCCTGAACTCCACCATCTCATGGTCACCACAGCCAAAGGGACCACATTCAGCTCAGCCATTGCAACCCTGACCTTCACATCTCAACCTGTCCTTTTTTTTTATAAATATGAGGTCCAAGAGAGCACCTCTGCCCACTGAATCCCTGATTATCTGTTACAAAATCATCAATGGACTCCATAAAACTCCTGGATTGCTTATGTCCCACGGTGTTGTCTTTCCAGCAGATGTCAGGGTGGTTCAAGAGCCACCTAGGCCTGCGAACATGAAGCTTCTTCCAGTTATCTGAAGAAGGCATCATCTACTACTTCTTCCTGATGAAGCAGTCTAGAGCAGACACCCAAAACAATGTTACCTGCTAATCCCAACCTGCTCTCAGTGGGCCCATCATCCATCCCAAGGCAAAGCTTCTCATATCCCTACTGCCCTTTCACATGAAACTCCCTGTCCCTGCCTTCCTGTCCCATCCTTCTTAAAGAGCCTGTATTCATCCACTGCAACACTCCAGCCACATGAGATCCCACCATATCCCTGTGCTCCCAATAACATCTATAAATTTGAAAAAAGGAAACAAAGCTTCTAGATGTTTACATCTTGAGAAGGAATGGTTACAATCTGTAAGCACAAATTTGAAAGACAGGTATAGTATTATATCATCTCCTTCCACAGATTACCAACACTGACCAAGAAAAAACATCTTTCAGGCTTATGGTTGCATAATGGGGAAACTATGGTGGTAGAACAGTGAAATTAAGTCCAAAAGGTCTCTTCCTGAGAAGAAGGTGTGGTATGGGAAGAACAGAGGGAATTCTTAAGGAATTTTCACAAGATTTTGTTATGATAACAGCACCCTGGATTTCAACACAACACATAATAAGCCAAAATGCCAAGCAGCAGCATGCCATTGGCTTCTCTGACACAGAAACTGGGGCATAGGAGGAGGCCAGGTTTCAACCAGGTCCCTCAGGCAAGGGGTCTCACATCAATCAAATAACTCTACAGGAAAGCTTTAGCATATAACACCAAGAAGAAAAATTACAGGTAACAGAGAAAAATCTGTAGGCTCAAACAGAGTGTGAAATGATTTAGAGTTGCATCAGATTAGATTTATAAACTACATACTACATTCTGTCCCAAAAGAAGAAAGAGTTCAGCAGACTCTTTAAGATAAACTAAGTGCATACATAAAATTTTGAATTCTTTTTTTTTTTTTTTTTTTTTTTGCCATTGGAGTTTTCACACAGACAACATCTGCAAAAAGTCTCATGGGAAAGTGGTTTTTATCCTTTGAGTAAAACAACTGAGCAGCAGCAAGACAAAACAGCAGCAAAACAAGAGTCAGAAGCTATTTCCACCACCCACTAATGCAAAGAATGCTAATGATTGAATATAAAAGCCAAAATATAATACTGCATTCAAAGGTTCATAAGATATTTCTGGGTTTTTTTAACCAGTGGAAAAAAAATATGCGGAGATCCTGTTTTGCACAGGAAATTCCATGCACAGAGAAATTGACAGAATGTATTGGCCCTTAAATTCTAATGTACAGGAGTATGAAACAACATTTCATCAGCTACAGACTGATCTATAGAACTGAAAGCATTTTATTTTTATCTGATGCTTTTCATTACAGAAGCTATTGAAATGCATCATGCAGAATGTGTTATTTTCTTCCATCAAAGCAATTTGCCAGAAAGCCCACTCTTCAGGGAAGTATAGTTTTTGACGTGGAGCAAATGATATGCTACACATTACAGCTTGAGTTGAAAAAGCCTTCAAGTTTCCACTCCTCAGGAAAACAAAAACAGATTAGGTTTAGGGGAAAAAAAAAAACCAAACACAAACTACATTTTTAAGCTGCTCTATGCACACTGGTTTTGACCGCATACTATAGGTTTTTTCCACTCAAAGCAGATACACCAAATATTCAATAGAAAGTACTTAGGATCCAACACAGAAGGAGGAATTATTTAAGTTACGAGCCACGCTCTACCAGTGGCCATATATATATAAAGTCCTTCCTTTTGAGACTGAAGGGTGCAGCTCTTTTAATCTGTCTCACCACCATCAGTGGTGAGAAGCATGCTGACAGCTAGAAATTGCTGTTCTGTGGGAAAACAGCCACATCTGCCTAGAAAGGCTAGAGACCTCAATACTGTGGAAAGCCACCAGCAGCTTAATAGCACACAGCCGGCTCCTCCAGCACATCCCACCAGGCTGGCTCATCCTGCAGGAAGGGCAAGAGCAGAAGAGGTAGCCTGAGAGGCAGCAGAAAGGAAGGGGAAAGACCAGAAAGCAATGAAAAGAAAAGAAATAAAAGTGTTTGCAAGTTGAGAATACAGCACAGAAGGGGCAGGAGAGGAAGCAAAGAATCAGAAACACAAGGCAGATGGAGCTTTTTAGGTCGGAGGAAGTAAGCAAGATCCTGGGGCATCATGGACGGGGGAGGATGGGAAAGTATGAACAGGAGCAAGGAGTCTGAGACACCAGTGGTTATGGCAGAGAAAGGTCACTACCAGCACGAGCACAGTTTCTCTGTCACATAACTAGAGAAGAAAGGGAAGAAGGGATCCAGGGACTCAGCAGAGCATTTAAGGAGACCTGGGAAAGAATCAGTGTATTGACACAGGAAACCAAAAGGATCCCTGTGCAGCAATAAAATTATACCAAAAATGTTAAGCTATTGAAGAAATATAAATTATTAACTTGTATTCCTGAGATGCTGACAGGTATAGCTTAAGGAAAAAAATTGTATTTATAGGGAAAAGGGGGTCAGCAAAACTTGAGTTCCTTTCCTGGTCCACGTATGCATTAACGCAACAAAGGAGCAAACAAGGGAAGAAGTGGAAGTAACAGGGGCAAAGATATCTCCCTCTGCTTCTTGGACATTTCTTCTCAGATGTTTTCCAGATAAACCCTTCCTACCCCTCTCACCTTAGAAAGAGGTAAGGAATTCTATCATATATTTTGGTCAGCCAACACAATGAAAATAAAACCAATAGGTAATACTTTAAATCATTTTTAAAGTGTATTTCTTGTTTCTCCTTCGGATGCTTCAGATGACCCTTGTAACGTACAATGCAGCCATACTGCTGGTTCCTTCCCATTGAGACACTCCAGCAATTCTTTATCTTCTGTCTTTTGAGGGGACTTTTATGTGTGTTTGGTGTGTTGTTTTTTTCTCACTAACACTTTAACATACGCCATGCTCTCCTGTCCTCCAGAAGAACAGAGGTTTTAAGTATACTAGCAAAAACTGCAGATTAAACAAAGCCAGACTACTTCTGGACCTCAAAATGGAGGCTTTAGGCCATATTAGAGCGTATTCTTTTGCTCTTGTATTAGAGCAAACCAACCAAAGAACACCTTTTATTTCTACTTCATAGAAACAGGGTCAAGGAGAAACAGGGGAGAAGGGAGGAAGCGTGTGCATCCAACATGAGTTGCACCATCAACTTGAGAGAAATGCAGCAAGTCCATGCTTCCAACACGCCACTTGCTGATATTTATCTGCCTCAGAAAGCCTTGCATTTGAAGGGGTGAAAAAAATTGTGCAAGTGTAAGGAAAGCAGATGTCTCTAGAGATAAAGCTATCATCACTGTCTCAAACTTGCCCCATGGCAAAGCAGGGAAAAGAACTCTGTATCAACTTGGTTTCAGAGAAGACCTGCCACCTGCTGCAATAGCCACTTCAGACCACAACTGCCCCCAGGGGGAAGGGGAGAGCCAAACTACCCATGTGTAGAATGAAGAGCAGGGGAGGGCTGGGGTTTTCCTTGTCCATCCAACTACTACAGTAACTTCTGCTGCAACTCAGAGTCTACAGGGAGATTCTTCCTCACTATTTTGAGGTGAGCCTTTACAGCGGGAATTTCTTAAGGAGGATCACAACCATCTCAGTGATGCAAACGCCTTATCAGTGTTACGGGATATATTACAGCATTGACACAGCCCAGAAGCAATTCACCAGGAGTCAGCACAGAGCACTGTGAACTTCAGGACTTCATCAAGTACAGGAAAACATCTAACTAACCAGCCACTGAGAGTTAAACAAGTCCCCCAACTTGCTTAGGCCTGAACTGAGCCCAAGAACAGTTTGATTTAGTGTTAATGCTTTTATGAACAGAGAGAAGAATCTTAATGGAGGTAAGACTAACAATGCATTACACTAGATTAAGGGGATAATGACAACTAAGATCTATGCTGACCTAACTGCTAATTATTTGTCCTGATGATTTCTCCCATGCTTTCTCTGCAGGATGTAAGGAGTACCCCAGCTTTTTGCACTTATTTCCAATTCTGTATCCTTATTTTGCATCGACACTCCCCTTTTAACATAAAGGTGACCTAACAATATACCCTGTTGCTATCTTCCACATAGAGATCTTCCACAGTTCTCCTGAGTCAGATCCCTATAGTAGAACTTTTTAAAAGATTTGCTAGCAGAAATGTTTAACAGAGCTCTTCCCATCCATTCCCAACCTCAGTAGATTATTTTCACATCCAGGATTGCAGCTCTATTTTTGTACCATAAAAACCTACAGATTCAATCAATCAGTCCTACATTTACCTGAGATGATGGTACTATATTCCATTTATCAGAGAACAATAATAAGGAACTAACAAGGAAAGCTCATAGGTCCATGCAAAAAGCCGTAATAAAAATGCCTTCCTGCATTGCTGACAAGGCACAAAGTACTCAGGACAGATACTACATTTCCGCGGTTCTATTTCACTGGATTCCTCTTAGTCCAACTAAAACCCCACAAATGTATTTCTACAGTATATTTAGCCACTCTTGTAATCTGATCCACATACATAAAAAATATTAAAAAATCTTCCATCTAACTTCAACTTTTGCTTGATTCCACTGCAATGCCAAAGAGCCTGGGTTGCTTTTTTCTTTATTACTCCCTCAGCTATTTTATACATGTACAGGACCTAGTACATACTCTCACATGTAAGTAATAGGAAAAAGTGGCATTTTTAGCCACCACATGACCAAAAAAAAAAGCTATTTCATATATTACCGTTCAAGGAAGAGGAGAAACAATGAATAGTTGGCACTATATTTACAGAAATAAATACCACCTAATACCATGAACAACAGACACCATCACTTACATGTGTATGTGGGAACCAGTTTGTAGCAGATTTATTATTTCTTTTAAGAAACAGAGGACCATAGATCTCAATATGATTTCAGTCACAAGCACATTCAATAACCCTGCAATATGAAGCATACAAGCCTGAAAGCCAACACTAAGAAGAAAAGTCTAGTACAAAGAGACTCCTGAGTTTAGTCGTGCTCAAAGCTAGCAGAAACTGCTGGAAGTAAAAATAGCACCCACACAGAGGCTATGTAAACCAGTTTTGCTCTACTTCATAAGGATAAAGGGCTCAGTCACAAGAAGATGCAAACCTGTGCCTAGAACTTAAAAAAAAAAAAAGCAAAAAACCTGTATTTAATGTCATCTCAACCGACCATCTTTCCTATTGTCTACAGGCAAACTTCTTCACCATGATTACTCCCAGTTCCTAGAGTGGGGGGGGGGAGGAAAAGTTTCTGTGGAAGAAGCAAGTTTAAGAAAAAGACTGGTTTAAGTTTTGGTATGAACAGATTGAACAGACCAACTTTGGTTCAGCTAGAAACAAAGGTGCTTTTGAAAATTTCCCTCACTAGGGAGTTCAGTTTCTTGGATTCCATGTTTGTAATTCACACACTTCCAAGGTGCAGCTTCCAGATAGAACTTACCCTCCAGTATCAAACTCTACCAACCACAACTCACAAAAAAGCTTCTGAGGTGTCCCAAGTTTAGAGAGGAAACACTGAAAAAACACTCCTGCTTCATCAAGTCAGAAGTTGAGCACATCCCCCCACTTGCTCTTGTATCCCTGGAGTCAACCAGTGCCTTGCTGGAATGGCTCTGATGGAGCTCCTCTAGCAACACCAGCAAGAGCCAGCTGGCAAGTCACACTGGCAGGTACCAACCACCTCAACATGTCAAAACCACGTTGCATTGAAAGTGAACTCACCTTTGACAGTATTACCAAAAAGGATTATGTGCAAAAACCTGGTTTCATGTTTCAGCAAAACACTGACAACTGTGTGGGACTTACACCGAGAAAAAGAAAGAGCTTATTTGCGTCTCGTGTTTTGCGTGACGAAGTTTCCAGGAGTTGAAGGCAGAAATGGGAACGCTGTTATCTACTGGGGGGGGGTTGTTTTTCCCATGTACGGAGCAGAGAGTATCTATCAAAATGGGAAAAAAAGGGGAGGGTTTAAAACCCTCCAAGGTCTCGTAATTCCGATGACGTGAATGTTAATCACAATTTATATTCCCATCCTGTGACTCTGTCCCTAACCCCTCTGCCCTCCAACGAGAACTTCTCCTCCCACAATACGGGCAGCTCCAGGTTTTGCTCGTGAAAGGTCATTTACCATCAAACTACGGTGAAATGCTAAACGCTAACCCGAGACTCCAGCTCCTCCTTTAACTCCTGGGCTTCTGCCACAGGCTGACGGCCCCAGCCGCCACACATCGTGCGTCCAGAAGCCCCTCACCGCAGCCTCAGGGCGAGCGCGGCGGCGCCGAGCCCGGCGGGCACCTGCCGGGGCGGCTCACCTGCGCCCCCCCACCCCGGGCGGCGGCGGGACCGGGACCGGCCCGGCCCCGGTGCCCGCCCCCAGCTCACCTTCGGCAGCTCGCGGAGCTGGTTGGCGTCCAGCAGGAGCTCCTCCAGGCTGCGGCTGTAGCGGTAGATCTCCTCGGGCACGGCTGCCAGCGAGCAGTGCCGCTTGTCGATAGACTCCACATGGCGGTTACACCGCCACAGGGGGATGCAGTGGAACATCGCCCCGCCGGGGGGGGGCCGGACCGCCAGGCGCCGCGGGGCGGGCGGCGGCGCCGCTCACCGCCGCCCCCTCCT
>JANHGN010013492.1:0-34094 GCA_024605025.1 Megaceryle maxima
CATTCCTGTGAAAATAACTCATAATTACTGGTAGAGAGACACGTCCTGTTAAGAATCTATTTCTGTTATTTACCAAAAGTAAAGCACTGCAGATCCTAAAAAAACTTATATTTTCTTGA
Organism: Megaceryle maxima; assembly: GCA_024605025.1. Classification (NCBI taxonomy): domain Eukaryota; kingdom Metazoa; phylum Chordata; class Aves; order Coraciiformes; family Cerylidae; genus Megaceryle; species Megaceryle maxima. The sequence goes on from JANHGN010013492.1 coordinate 120, forward strand.
AATGGGAGAGTACTGACATCCACATATTACTTCCTCATGTTCTACTTTCTGATATGTTTTAAAGGGAGGTGGTGGGTTCCCCTACACTGGACAGTTTGAAGACTCAGCTTGACAGGGTGCTGGGCCAGGTCATTTAAACTATATATATAGTTTACCTTGAAAGGTTGGACTAGATGATTATTGAAGTCCTTTCCAACCTGGTATTCTATGATTCATCTGGTCACATTGGTAATAAACATTGCTGGCTTTTTTTGCACAATTAGTGTCAATGTTTATTGTCCTTTAAGGTAATTAACAGATTTGTTTTCAGCTTAGATCAATATTTGTAATGCTAAGTCAATATATCACAACAAAATATTAGAACTTGGTGTGTATGGCTTCCAAAGACATTTTAATTTTCTGTTCTCTGTAAGGTAGTGTCCAGTGTGGCAATGGACAGCACGCACCAAGTTTGGAGTTGTCTGTACAGTTTGGAAAATCCCAGAAAGGTCAGCTTGTAGTGAAACTTCCCAGTTCTTTTTCATTCCATGTTGTCCATGAATTTTTCTCATGAGCCAAGATAAATTTGTTCTCTTTCTCACTTGCAGTTCTTTGTTTTTTGATCATTTTTTCTACTTAACTTGAATTCCCTCTAGCTCAGTTCATCTCCAGAAGAACTTGAAAACTTCCCTTTGTCTTCTGCCTACATTTGACCCATTTCTCAGTCTCTTACAGGTGAACACGAACTCTGTAATGTTTTATTCTCCATTTGTTAAAAATAATTATTCGACTCCCTCAGTTCTTTTCTATTTTGATCTTAAATTCCTGTGGAAGGAGCTGTCTTCCACTTAGTGTTTGTCTATGAACACAGTGGGGATCTCACCTTTTTAATTGGCTCTTCTAGGTGGATCCTGCTGTAGTGCAAGCAGCAACTAGGGCTGTAAGTTAGAGCTTCTGAGGTCTTTTATGATCTCCCTTACCAAGGCAACAATCACTGAAGAAGTATTTACTCTCTATTTTCCTTCTTTCCTCCTGCATATAGAACACTTCAAAGACTCTTGATCTCATGTTTCCTTAGGGGAACAAAACTCAGCAATACAAGCTGGTATTTGTACAAGCTGTTAGTATGGAATGTCTATTGGATTGAGCCCTCAACAAGTGAAGGTATAATCCATGCCTGAGAGAAAAGATTTGCAACAAAATGCCTCACATTCCACACTTGAGGACAGATAGGATCAGTCAGAACAAGAAAAAACCCAGTGTTTTTCAGGACTGAACCATGAAGTATCAGCAATCAAAGGATAAATATCCTTCTAAGGGAAGGTAGAATTCAAACACCATTGAGTTTCCCTTCTTCAGAGGGGAAACTCAGACTCTTCCTTGATAGAAAACCTAACTAAACAAAAATGGGCTTTCCTGGTTAGGACAATGAAGGTGAAAATTACCATCAAGGTTTCCTGCACTCAAGAAGAGCATGGGTCAGGGAGAAGAAAAGGTGCACAAGCACTGGCTAGCAAATGTCAAGCTCACAATCGCTATGAGCCAGGTCCCTCTTCTGTTGGAAGGAGAAAGCACAAACAGTTGAAACTCATCTCTGCTCATAAGCTCTAGTGTCTGGGTGGAGATGTGGTGATCAGTGTTGTGATGACTCTGAATGTGGAGCAAGACCAGGTGTGGTACTGGCCTTCCTGTTCTCCTGCTTGTTGCTGCAGTTAAGTGTGTCTGGCAGAAGGCAGCGAGACAATTGCCTGCTCCCAGCGGAAGATACCAAGGCTGAAAAGCCCACTGAAGAATGTTTGTGCAACTGATGAGCCCACTTAATGATTAGCCTACAGTCCCATCCCTGCACTTTGCACATTAATAGAAAACTGAAGTCCAAATGTCAGCCTTTTTTCAGACCTGTTTTGAGGGATGAGAATTTGACATCAAATCATAAGGACAGACTGACAGGTTTGTCCTCCTCACCCATCCCAGAAGGGACACCTTTGGGTGAGATTTACACCTCGGCTATGCCAAGTGTACGTTTGTTTGTGTTTTTACCCCAGAGATCACATTTACAATTACAGTTGTATTTTTGAGCTATAGATAAATTTCTGCAGCTTAGTGTATTTATCATCAGCAATCTTAAAGAATCTGTACATGTTGCAAGTGTAAATAAACTCTGTTATTCATGCATCCAGCTGCTTCTTGTGAATGCAACCAGACCTCCAGGCTGTTCGTGTCAGACCTATAGTCACATTAAAATTGTGCTATTTGTGTATCTGACCGCTCCCTTTGAAGGGAACAGGACCTACAGCAAATAAGTTGTTAGTGTGTGTCTGGCGTCAGACCTATAACGACACATCATAATTGGCACCTATTAAGAGAGAAGTCCAGCCACCCCAGCCCCTTTAATCTCTGAGGACCAGCTAGAACACAAGGAGATTCATCTCTTGCTAAACTTTCCCTTCACGCAACACTCCTTCTCCTTTTCTTCCTTCCTTTGTGGAGAAAAATGCATTAGCTCTATCCCAGCCAAAATCAGGACACCCTGAAATCATAAGGCTCTTCTAAAATTTTTTTTGTTTCCTTCTTTTTGCAGTTCAGTTTCTCTCCTTTCTCCAAGCACAAAAGCACAAAAATCACTTTGCAAGAGCACTTGGATCTCCAGCATGTCACAAGGATTTTTGCTATGACTTTTTCCTTGTTTCTGAAGGTCTTCAGTGGCTTTGAAGATAACTACACCTCAGAATATTTCCCCATACCACATATTTAATACTTTCTCACAGTGTATAGATAATACCATTTCAAAGGCAAGTCCTAACCAGGATGCTTGAAAATATTTTAATGAAACATCTTTTTTAACTTTGAAATCCTGGGTGTATTCCAATGGAGAGAGTTTATAAGCTTCCAGTGTTGATGGAACCAGTGTTAGAAAATGTTTCAGGGACGTCTGAATTTCTGCGTAGTACAGCAGAGATGTCCACATCTGAAAAGCTCAGTGAGGAGGCCAGGCAGGCAGACTGGAGAGGAGGAAAAAGCAGAGCTAAAACTGTCACTAGATTGTCATCCACAAATGAGGTCCCATGACTATATACACTGGTGGAAGGTCCTGCCACATTCACTTCCATCTCCTTCACACCTTGAAATAAAGCTCCTTTCACCAAGACACTAAGCGATAATTTTTGTCGCAGCTGAAGGAGGCCTAAACATTCTCCCTTTCACTAATCTTACCTAATTTATCATCTTTTCACATTATTCCTCTAGTTTATATGCTAGGATTTCTGGAGCAGCCACTCCAAAAATACATGCATTTAATAGACCTTCTGTGTCATATCTGCCAGAGCTAAGAATATATATAATGGGTACCCTAAAACATCCTAAGTGACAATAGATGTCTGTGTGTATGCAACTGAAGTGAATCCCTTGAGCAGGAATTTGGGTTTTCAGAGGATCATTCAGCTGCCTTGTCAGCAAGTGTTAAATTTAGAATAATTTTCTCTCTAGTCTCGAAGTACTCAAAATTCCATTGATTAAAATGGGAAACTAGGAACTAATTGAATATGAAGACACCTCTATTCACCTCTCAACCTAGAGATGAAGATGCAGTTTAAACTTCACATCTGTTTTAGGCTTCCTATGTCATCTCTCATAAGTCACCAATAATTTTGTACCAACTATTCACAAATTAACATTCGTTTTCAGGAAAAGGCACTGTGAAGATATATGCCACTCTTAAAATTGAGTCACATAAACAACCTAGATGGATATACTTCTCAGAAGTACCACTTAGCTGCAAGGTATGGCTTGTGGAAACATTATGCTGACCTCTCTTTGTTGTAGATGACAAATACTGTGTAATTTTAGGATGTAGTGAATAAGCATACAGGACTATGAAGCTGATGATCTGCGGTGCTGCTCTTGGACAAATCAATAGATTGTTCAGTTTTGAGAACAGTATGCAGCATATGTCATCCTAAACTATCTGCAGCCAAAGTATGAACCCGCAAATCCACTAGCAAAGGGAAGTATTATTTCACATAATTCAGCGAAGGTCTTGTCATTGGTTATTTCCAAGAAACGGACAAATAAACAAACAAACAAATGGTTAAGAATCTTACACAAGTCTTATCTATACAAAATATTTGCTCCGTTATTCATTAAACCCATTTTCCCTCCTCCCTGGTCTACATTTCTCTAACTGTTATTTATAACCTTCAGATTTTCAGCATCATGTTGCATTCCTTCTGCTTGTAGTCTTCTGCAGTGCACCCCGTGTCCCCACTTTTGAGGATTCTGCTACTGTCCCATCGCAATACTCCTCTACTCATCATTACTCTAGAGTCACGAGTAGCTGACACCACACAGAACAAATACTTTTCACTGCCAGCTATGTGATATGGTTGTACTGCAAATTATCAAAAAAGAAGCAAAATTAAAACAAATTAGGTAATAGCTACCCAATGATTAGAAATTTTTGCTACTGCTAAAGAAGCTTGAAGAAAGCTCCAGGCAAGGTCAAGATGAAACAAAACCTGATAAATCCTGATGTCTGGCAGAGTTGATTTCATGCCCGTGGTCTGTTACTGATAATGACAACATAGCATTTACTGGATCTGCAGGGCTACAGAAAGAAGGCGTAATGGCATTTTCATGGTTCATGTTGATTAGTACATATATCATGAGATTGGTAGTCCAGACGTTTTAATTCCATTCTTTACTCTTTCCCAGATGCATCATATCTTTTACCTTTCCACACCTCAGCTTGCTGTACTAAGAAATGGAACAATATTGGATTTGTTGCATAGGTATCAGAGAGATCAATTAAGTAATGCTTCAGAAAGATTTCAAGATCCTCTGAAGAGTCTTTATCTTGTGAAGTGCAGAACACCATAGCTTTATTGCAACATTTAACCACACATTTAGCTTGAACTGCTGGGACTTCTCATATACTTAAAAGTGAACACAAGAATCAGTGTACTGAAGGAAAAGAATCAGAATACAAACTACCCAGCAGGACTGAGCTCAGAAATGTAACTAGACAGGGATAAAGTATTCCTGGGTTTGCCCTTTTTTTTTTTTCTTTTTCTTTTTTTTTTTTTTTTGTCTGCAGGTCTTGTCAGGCAGCCATGAGAGCCAAAGCTCACTGTGAGTCTGATGCTCAGGCTGCTTTATTTTGTAAGGAGCACCAGGGAGACAAATTCTGCATGCCTTGTCTTCTGGAGCAATGTTAGCATGTGTCCCAGTGAAATCATTATCCTTGCATCACTGCAGGAAATACTCTCTAATATTAGCATCACTATCAGAATATAACCCTTTTTCTTCTTTGTTCATGCCTTTTTTTTTTCTTTTTCCCTTCCCCTTATTCATACCTCCCTCAAATAAAGCTCACATTGAAGTCAGAGGGGGAAAAAGGACCACAAGAGTCCAAGGTACCAAATAGGACGTCACAATACAAGAATACCAGAAAGATGCAAGGAAATTCCTGTAGTTTCCTCCACTGATGGCTTTCAGCAAAGATAATTGAGGCATTTGCCCAGGAAGGGCATACTGTCAGAGGCAGAACTGTCACTATGAGGAGTATCTTTACTTTGCTCATGCTATGGCTCAGGACTGACTGTTTTGCTGCTCTTGTGTGGCAATGGAGAAATCATGACAAGTGGGACAGTCAGTCCCAAAGTTCTGGAAGGACAGTGACTCATCCCACAGCACAGTGTCCATGAGTGATATTTTACCCTAACATATTTTCTAGAGGAGCTGGTGCTAGGGGAATAAAAAACAAAACAACAATCCAGAACACAGCGGTTTTCACCAGCATCTATTTCCCATTTTTGAGCAAGAAAGACTATTCTGCTTACTAAGCACAGTTGATTTAGGGGAACACAAACATACACAGTGCATCTGGCTTGAGAATCCTAATGGACACCATCATATGTTACAACTAACGCTTGTCCACTATGGAATCAGACAACTCAAATGCTTAAAAATGTGCCTAATCTTTTTAAACACAAGATTATAGTCACACCACAGACACTGGCCTTTCAGTTCCACCAGAAGACACGTTACCACTTCCAGTGCTGTATGAGGTACTGCAGCCATTACCTACCTATATAGGTTGCATAGAGATGTGAAGTATCAAAAGTAATTGTGTGGACCTGTGATGTGTGGAGATTTTTCAACACAATTTGTTTTGTTACATTGATTAAAATATTTAAGTTACCTGGGTCATCAGACCACAATGCCAAGTCACTGATTCATTGTACAAGAGTGAAAGAAACAAAGTAAGGATTTATTTCCACGGGTTTTATCCCTTTATCACTGCAATTGAATCAATATATTATTTTTACATTTGTGAGACACAAAACCTTTCCTGTTCACGCAAATGTAGAGACAAGAAGCTGGCTATTTAATGGGTAAAGATCTTGATTCAGCTCAAAAACGTGGAACTGCAAAATTTCAAGTACCCTTGGGGCAAGCTGCTCTGACTCCATTTGCTAAGAAGAAAGGAGTGGATTTAATCACTACATTATTTTATATCTGATACTTCCTGAATCCTTATGTTGGTCAATGGAATCAGAAAACTGAAAAAAATCTCCTGATTGTGTTTTCAGTGATTGGACAGAACTTTAATGTCTCAGCAAAGATGTAAATGAAAAGTCAGGCTTGTTGGAATGAGCATTTTAATGATGTTTTAAGTTTGACAGAAAAATGCATATATATAATGGGTGCTTAAGTGAAGTAGGGTAGTTGAGTCTAACAGTTTAAAACCTAAGGAAAAAATTGAGATACTTTAAATTCTTTTTTCTCCCTTTTTTATGTCTATTTACAAGCTAAGACCCCAGAGTTAAAGGAAATAATTACAACATGTAGAAATAGGGCTCAAATGTATTGCTTTTGAAATCTGTAGCAAAATTCCCATTAACTGATAAAAGCCCAGGCACTAAGACAGCTTGGTGTTTGGTCTGGCCTGCTGAAAGCTAGGATTTCACATAGTCAGCTTTGTAAGGAGACAATATAATCAGGTCATCAAATAAACACGTGTTTTTAACAATAGTAATAAAAAGATGAAGCTGTTGAATAAACCAGTGGCAATTTTCACCTACAAAGAATACAGCTTTACCTACCTGCTAAATTCCAATCTGAGTTAGGCATGTAAATCCTTTCTTTGAGAAAGTGAAGGAAGTATGAATTGCATCTTCAAAGGATGGACAAAGTAGGCTCCCCCTTTCCAAATGTAATTTCTTACCACTTTATCTTTTCAGAGGAACACAGCCTGCTCACTGCCCTCTGTGTATGAGAGTTTGGGAGGGCACTGTCAAATAGAAGCATTACATTTTGCATCATGTCTGGTGGTTAAGGAAATGATGCAGGAAAGGAGAAACTTTATTCCAGTCCTCACATTATTTCTTTCTATATCTAAGGTAGTGAAAAGGACTCTTATTCCATGCTGGATCTTGAATACAGAGTTACTTGTGCACTTCACATTGCGCATCAATTAAGTTAAAAAGGCCATGCTTCCTTGGCTCAGCCAGCCATGTGATTTCTTTTTTTATCTTCTTTATGTGATAGTTATTTTCAGCTGCAGGGTTTCAAAATCTATGTCTCATCCTTCTGCTGTACTGATTAGTCTATGCTTTGGTGCTTGGAGGGGTAGAAAACCTCCACGGGGCTGGAAGGTAGATACAGGTCTCTTGCTTTATGAGTAAGTATGCTGACATCATGCAAATGGTGCTTTGTTATCTCTCTGACTCTGGTTCCAGATGTCCTCTTTGAGCCTGCTGTTTGACCTATACACTTCTGATACAGAAAGTTGCAGGATCTTCACAATCTTCGGCAGCAACAAATTGTCCCGCCACTCACGTGGGAACCAGCTCTCGTGGTAAAGTCTAGATGAAACTGTGTTCCAAAGTAGAAAAACTGATTAAAGCTCAGGTTTGGGTAGTCCTAGAAAAGTGGACCAACTCCTACCAAAGTCCTGCCTAGCACGAAAAGAAGCTTTACAAACTTAACATTTGGATACAACGGCTGTGGGGAAATTGGATCCCATGGACCTGGATCACTGTTTAACACAGGAAATGGAAGTATCATCCAACAACATCATGCAGTTCCACCAGCAAAGGCAGCACAGTTGCAAAGATCTAGCAACTATTTACTCAACCAGGTATCAGTGAACCAAGGGCATTTCTTGTTGGAAAACTAACAAGAGACATAGAAAATTTATCAATTTTTTGCCATAAGAAAGAAGAAAATTATTATTCAGAAATGATGTTACAAATTACTTCCTCAGTTGTATTTTTTATTTTTACTCTTCAGAGAGGTACCTACACCATTTAAGGTTTACACTCTTTGTTGTACCCATTCCTTATGTTTACCAAACTCTGTATGAGTCACTGCTTACTTCAGTATTTAAATTTGTAGCTGTCTATTCTCTTGGCATCCTACACAGAGTAAGACATATAACAATAATCTGAGATGATTACCATATTTCAAATGAGGGAGGTAGCAAAGCAAGAGGAAAGGTTAACTGACATACACAATTCTCTTTTTTCTTCATGTTTTCCTGTCCTCTGCCAGTGCAACAGATGAAATTACTGTCTTTTTGTGACTCTCAACTCTCTTAACCATCATTGCTTTGCAGCCTCAGGTGTTTTTCATAAATACCCGTCTGTACGTAGCTTCATATGTGCTTCTTAATCTTAAAGGGCATCCTTCAGCCAACAAGCTTTACTGTGCCATCATTCCTCATCAACTCATCGGTGACACGTTTGTTATAAACATTCACTGATCCTGATGTATTTGCCTAGTGTCTTGTGAAAAAAACCCCCACCTTTGTGGAATAAAAGGGCCTCTCCAACATGCATTTTCTGCAGGATTTTATTCAGTTAAGTTCTGCTATCTGTTATTCTCACTAAGCTAGAATATCTCTAATAATGGACATCTATCTTCCAAGCAATTGGGACATTTATTTCAGGTAACAGTTTATCATAACCCCATATTCATCTCTTCAGCCTTTTAGATACTTTTTAGATGCAACCATTGTTTTCAGTCTACATCCAAAAGAAAGGATTTTGAAAAGTGAAACATTTCATACCTCGATACACAGCTTCCTTGAGATGGATTGTTCCTCAAAGGCTACAGTGTATAGATATTCTGTTATTTTTAAAACTCGAAGATCTCCATCTCTATCACTTAATCTCTATCAGGTTCATTTAAAATGACCAAGTATTAAAAAAACCCCAACCAACAAAAAAAGTAAATTTTGAAGACTGGTCACTCTCTTTTTCTCATTTTTTTTTCCTTTACTTTCTCCTACTGCTTGACAGCTTTATCTGTTTATATGTACTAGTTCCAATCTGAAAAAAATATGCCAAGATATTACTTGAAAAATACAACAGAAATAAAAAAAAAAAAAAAAAAAATTAAGTAAACTGCTTAGTCTTCCCAAACAAGGCAGGTCTGTCTCAGGTCCCAGAGCCATAAGTTTTGTTTAGATTTAAGTAGCAAGTATCCACTATGAACATGTTATTGGTACAGATAGTGGTACAATGATGGTGCGTGGCCGACTGAGCATGAGCCAGCAGTGTGCCCAGGTGGCCAAAAAGGCCAACAGCATCCTGGCTGTATCAGAAATAGTGTGGCCAGCAGGACTGGGGAAGTGATTCTGTGATTCTAGAATCACAGAATACGGGGTTCAGTTTTGGGCCCCTCACTACAAGAAAGACATTGAGGTGGTGGAGCGAGTTCAGAGAAGGGTGGCAGAGCAGGTGAGAGGTCTGAAGAACAAGTCTGTTGAGGAGTGGCTGAGGGACCTGGAGCTGCTTAGTCTGGAGGAGGCTGAGAGGAGACCTTACTGCTCTCTACAGCTCCCTGAAGGGACATCGTAATAAGGTGGGGGTCTCTTCTCCCAGGTAACAAGTGATAGGACCAGAAGAAATGGCCTCAAGCTGCAACAGGGGAGATTTAGGTTGGAAATTAGGAAATACTTCTTCACAAAAAGGGTTCTAAAGCTCTGTCCCAGGCTGCCCAGGTCAGTGGTGAAGTCACCATCCCTGGAGATACTTAAAAGACATAGAGGTGTGGTGCTGAGGGATATGGTTAAGTGGTGACCTTGCATTACTAGTTTAACAGTTTGGCTTGATGATCTGAAAGGTCTTTTCCAACCATATGATGATTCTATGATTCTGTCTGCCCCAAGTCAAGACAGTGAGCCCAATCCTGAAATTCTGTTTAGTATGCAGGAGAAATAACATTTCTCATAATTGAAACCTTAAAAGTAACAAACAGAAATTGAGTTCTCTAGAATTATGCCTGTTAATATTCTAATAGAAACAAAAATGTTTATATTTAACTGATTCAAGTAAATGTCTTCAGAATCACACAACATGTTCTGAGGTTTTTCCCTTTTAGCTTCTATTAAAGGCAACAGATGTCATAGCACATTTAAAATACCAGTCACAACCTCTCCTAGGAAACTTACCTGAACCGAAAACCTTCCTTTTCCCCCCTTCCACTGAGGTTTAGCAACATGCTTGTATGAAAATTACAACATAATAGCATCACAAGAGCCAGAGTTGTTTCTCTGTTTGAACTTATTTCCAGCAAGAATTAATTGACTTACCATGTGTGTGTTATGGTGAAAAAAAATAACCCTTAGAAATCTATTCTGTCTCATTAAGTTTGACAAAAAATTTAAGACTGTAGAGTCATAAAGCATGAATTAGGTGTCACCCTGCATCGATCCTTTAAAGAAAAGGAAGTTGATCATTCTTGGTTTATTTCACTAGGAAATTATTTGCCTGTATTACTTCAGTGGTTAATTAAATTGTCATATAACACATATAAAAGATCAAATAAAATAGTCTTTTGCTGTGCCACTACATTAATTTTCTGTCATCAAAAGTGTTTATCTTGTTAGCTGCCTAACTTGAACTTGCTCAATGCCAATTAAGTGTTATATCTCAATACATTTGGAATATTTAAATTCCTTCTTTTATTGGACTCTTGTTAAACTTTTAATTTTCTTTTTTGTTGTAATTAGCATTCGGGGAGTACAACTTCTTTAATAGTCTCTCTTTAATGTACATTTTATATTCCTCTCCTTGTTTGTCATGAGATCAGTGGAGCAACTCCAGATTTCCTTTATGGAAAAATACTGTATGAATCCTATATATGGTTGATGAAATATGTCACTAGCCTTATTTTCTGAGGAAGAAAGGCTTACGCATTAGCTTTTTGTACTGTCTGTCTTCTGAGTCCCCACAGCACTCTTGTCTGAAAGTAGTGATAGAAAGGGATGGGTTTTAATGATAATTAAATTGCAACTAACAGTTCCCAGAATATTTTCTGTCCGTGGCAGCGTGTGTCCTCCCAAATGACATCCAGTCATGGTAGAGAATGTATAAAAAGCTGAGGACTGTTTCTGCTGCATGGTTTGTTGCCACTGGATTGAGACTAAGAAAGTTTAGCTGTGCTAGCTTGTATAGTCTAAACCAGACATTCATAACCAGCCAGTTAAGAGTCCCGTGCATATTTCATCTATTCCTCATGTCCAGGCGTGCCTAAAGTGTTACCTGAAATGCAAGCTCAGAGTCCAGTCACTTGGCTAAAGGCAGGAGCGAGGAAGGATACGACATGTCCAAGTGGCTTGTATTTCAGGGCAGCAACGGAAATAAATGTGGAGACTTTACGGGTTTGTGGCTGTAAGAGATAAATATCCAGACCAGAGGACATTTCAGGTTCTCTTTGTCTCCCAGATACACAGTCTGCGTAGGTCACGCTATCCCGTGGTGCCAGGCATGGTGTGCTTTCAGGGCCTTCCCTGAAGTCATCCTTTGTAAGGAAATCTTGCATCTGATACCTTCAAAAGGTGAAAAGTTAGACTGTGTGTTAGTCAGGCTCCTTATTCCCTCTCCTCAAGTAATGATTTATGAAGCTTAATATTTCTGGCCTACTTTGAGATCATTGGCTTTAACAGGTGTTATTGCAGAGGCAACACTATGAATACTTGGCTGTATTTTTAAAAAACAGGATCAGTCCAATGCTTTAAATTAACCCAGGAGTCAAAGTACTTTGATCTACTGTCTGATTGTTCTAATTTGCCAGGCAAATATCCAAAGAAACTTGGTTATTTTCTCTCCATCCAGAAGTAAGTTAAACTAGAAATCTCCCTTAGTCATAGTGACTGACTAATTCTCTTCAGGTATTTAGGATGAAAGGTTATTGAGAAAGGTTGGGGTTTTCTTCCTTTTTTTTTTTTTTTAATTTGTTGTCTCTTTTCCCCTTCCAGTCACCATTATCCAAATAAGCACTATTAATTCAAAATTAATGGGAGGATAATGATGCAGCAAAGGTTGCACAGTGTTACAAGGAGCTTGATTGCACTGGAATACCAGTTTCTTTTTCTCATTGCTGGTGGCTAACACCTGGCTGACAAGAAGCCCCTTATAGCTTGCTTAGGTAACACCCAGAGCTGTAGACAGGAATTCTGCTGGTCCCAAGAAAAAAAAAAAATCCCGCCTTTGATTACCCTTTGAATTGCCTTTGATTCCTGAAGAGGTTGTTATAATATGAAGAGAAACAGCAGAAGTATCCATCCTCATGACTGAGGGGCTGACAATCAGCTGGCCACATTCAAATGCATATTTCAGGGTGAGCTGAATGGCTCTCCAGAGTTCTTCATGACTAATCAAAAACAAGACTCCGCGTATCTCCACACAGGGGTCTAGATTTTAGATGTCTTAAACTAAACCCCATTCCTACAATCCAATGCTGAATGCCACCCATGCAGTCTGTCAATAAAACATGCACTTCAGGGAGGAGAGTTTTTGTTCCTCACTTGGTCCAGAATAATGTAACCCTGCAGTTCGTAGCTGTTTGCAGTGTGACAACTGCAGTAGGTGGTTATTGATCTCGGTAGCCACCATCCCAGCTTTTTCAAACTAACAGAAACTATAGGAACACTTCCCATATGCCATGTTTCACACAAAAATGCCAAGTAGAATAGAACAAACCTAGCCATAGAATACCAGCATGTAAAAAAGACAGACACTCCAGCACTGCAAGTGGAATACATTACTGATGTGGGGCACAAGAAGGTGTGTTGATGGTAGTTTTTAGGAATTGGAATCTCCTACTAGAAGAATAGGCCAGAAGTGTGGGGATTTTTTATTTCCAGATTCTGAACGATTGCTAAAGAATACTAGTCATTTGGCTTAAATAAGTAAGTTTTAAATAGAGTGAATTGCTCTGTGAGGTTTGATACAGTGTTTGTTTAGCATAAATTACTTATCATAGAAGCAATCACTAAGGTTGGAAATGACCTTCCAGATCATAAAGTCCAACCATCTACGACCACAAAACCATGTCCTGAAGTCCCACATCTACACATCTTTTGAACCCCTGCAGGGATGGTGATTCCACCCCCTCCCTGGGCAGCCTGTTCCAAGGCCTCACCACTCTCTCAGCAAAGAAATTTTGCCTCATATTCAACCTAAATCTCCCCTGGGGCAACTTCAGCCCATTGCCTCTTGTCCTATCACCAGTCACCTGGGAGAAGAGACCAACACCCACCTCACTCCAACCTCCCTTCAGGGAGCTGTAGAGAGCAGTAAGGTCTCCTCTCAGCCTCCTCTTCTCCAGACTAAACAACCCCAGGTCCCTCAGCCTCTCCTCATCAGACTTGTTCTCCAGACCCCTCACCAGCTCTGTCACCATTCTCTGAACTTGCTTCAGCACCTCAATATCTTTTTATCCTGTGGTGCCCAAAACTGAACCCAGTGCTCAAGCTGCAGCCTCAGGAGTGCAGAGTATGGAGGCATGATCACTTGTCTCATGCTGGCCACACTCTTTCCGATACAGCCAGGATGTCGTTGGCCTTCTTGGCTACCTGATCACACTGCTGGCTCATGTCCAGCCAGGTGTCCACCAGCACCCTCAAATCCTTCCCAGCCACTCTTCCCCCAGCCTGTGGCATTGCCTGGGGTTGTTGTGACCAAGGTGCAGGACCCAGCTGTTGGCCTTGTCAAACCTCATCCCATTGACATTAGCATGACTAGTTAGATTTACTGAAGCCTTAGGTCACAAGTGTTGAACTTACGCTGGACTTAGACTTACATGAAGGGAGGCCCTGAGACTGGTGCATCCTGTGAAGAACAAGGTAACCACATATGTCAGCAAAAGCTGCGTCCTTGAGATAAGAGAAGGAACAACCAGCCTGGAGGCAGGGAAAGGATCCAGGGAGGAAAAGGAAGAGCCCAGACCCAAATATTACCACTGGACTGAACCATCGCACGAGGGGACAAGAACACACAAGGGTGTTCAAATCAAGAGATTTCTTTGTTTGGGGTCCCTCTTTGGAGGCACCCAGCACAAGATGTTTTTCTGTTTTAATATCTGAATAAATGATAAGATTTTATTCCTGAGACTCTGCTACAGGAAACCTAGAGTGAAGAAACTTCTTTAATAATGATTTGTCCCGAGACTCATTTGAATCGTGCTTAAAACACATTCAAAACCCAAAGACAAGCTCTGGGTTCTCGGGAAAACAGACCCTTCGATCTCTTCCATGGTTTTAGTCTGTTAAAGGGAAACTTTTAATCACGTGGAGCTCTGTGTACGTATGACACATACTTCTGAGAATGTCTCGGGCTGAGTGTGCACGGAGTGGTGCAAACACCTACAGCAGACACTGTGCACCTTGTTTCCCCCTCAGACTTCTGAAACCTTTACTATAACTCAGCATCCTTAGGTCACCTTTGCAGGGATAAAAAAATGTTATTTTTTTGTTTGCAGCTAGAAACTTTCAGTATCCAGTGATGCTAAAGATTTTTGCTTTGGGTTTGTTTTCCTTTCTTATTCCAAACTCTTTAGAAAGCATGTGCTGCCAAGACCTTCTGCTGCTGCTTTAATAAGAATTCTTTCATTAATACTTGATTCTCAGTGTATACTCGATTATTGGGAAGGCATAGTGTTTTAGGGGGAAAAAAGGAAAATAAAAAAGCAAAGGAGGACCAATTGTAGGCACAACATGATTCACTAAGCAGCAAAACCACCCGAGGGTGTCCTCATAAAGCCAATCCCCTACCCAGGGAATCTTCCAACAGTCGTTTCCACCAGAACAAACCTTATCCAAGTGGGAAGTTCTTTTGAAATACAGTGAATAACCTCCCTCCCTCTGCCTAAAGAACCTTACTGGTAGCTCTGAGATGGTAGGATCAGGGTCCAGTAAATACTTCTGTCATTGTTGCAACCCAGCTGCAAAGGTTTAATGCCTCTTATGGCAGTGGGTGCTTTCCAATACCAAAAGGTCACTCAGTCACAAGAAGCCACCTGGCCCTACTCTATCTTTGCAGCTCACAATTGTTTTCTATTATTGTTCTCTATTTATAATAAATACATCAAAATCTTGGGGGGAAAAAAAAAAAGAATGCATCCAGAGATGTAGGAATCCTCGCCAAAACTAAGATATGAAATTTAAATTAAAGCCAGCAGCTGCTCCTAATCAGCAAGCCAAAAAGAAATAGCCACAAGAAAATGAGACCATGCCTATGTTTCATGCAAATTTCAGACCTTAATGTGTCATTTCCTAAAATACAGGCGAAAAAGGCAGACTGCAAGCAATTCCTTGGAGTCCTTCATATTTAATCTGACCCCCAGTACCAACTTTCTCTTCCCTTTTACAAGGACATTTTTTCTCTTGCTGCCAGATTGCATTCTGGGTCACCTTTACCACATAGCTTAACATGCCATTCCCTACGATGCTCTAGTCCCAAGGGCACAAGAGAACAGAAGATAGTGACTAAATCTGCTTTCTTTCCAAGGCTGACTTCTTTGATACTGCTGTTGTGAGATTATTGGACAGCAGCTGGGGATTCAACAAAAACCCCAGAGGTCAAATATTCAGTAGCTAAACACAGGTGCTAAATTTAGGCAACTGTTTTACTCTCTTTATAGTCAGTCAAGCAGGACCAGCTGATCTTTGTGTGTATCCTTTTTGTGACTGGTCTGAGTGTCTCAGGTCAGGGAGGTACATATATAAACCTGGCTACTGGAAGGATGACAGCATTACAATCCAATGTCTGTTTTCCGATCAGTAGCTTCTTACATATGCTGAACAGAAGAAAATGTGATACCATTTTGAAACAGGTACAGAAATGTCCTTTGAGATGAAGCAAAATCGTACTGATCTGTTCTCTGGGAATGACAAACTCAAAAAGATTCCAACCCATGCTGACAGCTCTATCTCTTTCTGTTCCAGCCTGGTCTACCTTTGGTCCACCTGTTACTGCTATCAAAGGAAATCAAAGAGATCAAACAATATCAATACGGAAATCCAGTTTTCATTCAAAACTGTGTTGACTTTGATCATTCGTACATAAGTATGAAGCACAAGTCCAGCAAGTGGTGATTTCTGCTAATGAGTTTCACAAAATATGTCTCAGTTACGTGAAATTCTTTTAATCACCTTTTCAGCTTACTTGCTGTTGAGTCTGTGGAGTCTCCCTTTGTTTGTATATTATGGCAGAGGAACTGGTTTCTGTGCTACTTCCTCTATGCCCCTTCCTTGTATTTACCCTTTGAATTACATCACTTAATGCTCCATTTTGAAGACTTACAAATGAATATAATAAACAAAGCATTCCTGAATCATTTTTTTTCAGAAATTTTCAAGGTACCCAAACTTACTGTGAAATAACTGTCGGGGGTTTGTATACTCAATAGTAGATCACATAGAAATTGCAGAAACATTATTAAAAGAAAAGAAAAAGCTGGAGTGGAATTCCTGTATTATCACTGAGGTGTACTAGAAAATTTCCTGCAAGTTGTTTTGTTGGTTTTTTTTCCAAGAAAACTGCTCATTTATGAAAAATGTTCCAGATTATTTTCATTTATTTCTTTATGAGGAGGGCTGGCTTTATAACATTTATTTGTTTGTTTAATGACATCCAACACTGCAAAGTCTTGATCTCACTTCTGGCATTTAGGCACTAGTTTAATATAGAAAACATATCATGCAAGGAAGGAAAATTGCAATTTTGGTAACCTTTTTCACAAATGCTGAAAAATGTCCAAATACATCATTAAGGTCAACACTCCCACATTTGTCTCCTTACTAAACCAATATGAAACAACATTTTGTTGCTATTATCATGCTCTTTACACAACACATTACTGTTTCTTCAGTCTTTGTAACTATATGAAGCCATGTCAGCTCAAAATGTCTATTAACACACACATATATATGTAGTCTTTGCTGGTTCTATTTAATAGTTCCTTTAGCACACCATAATTTTAGTAATATTCTTTGGACACTTCTGCTTTAGAGAAAACTCTGCTTCTTGTTTCATTTTCATTTGGAAATGGTTCTTCCAGAAAAGTGTGCGTGCCAGTGAAAATAGAGTTTGAAACTGTATGTGCCAGTTGGAGATGAACATCAAATGGAGCCTAGAGGTGCAACATTTCAGCAACTGGATGAGGCAATCAGCCAGCTGCTGGCAGAATAACTTCTAATCTGATGGTATTCCAAATGTACCCTTTTCATTTGCTGGAGATCATCTGAATGTCAATCTCAGATTTTGCACCAGCATTTCTCCAAATTTTTGAAGGGAATAAATGATTGTTGGGGCTTTTTTTTTAAGCTTTTCATTCCTGTTTATAAGGCAATGGTCATTGAATGAACCTACTGTAGTTAGATGTAAAAAATCAAGTTTTTGTTTTTCATAACTGATTTCTATATTAAACAATTTTGTCATTGGAAAACATTATTTCTCCTCTTTTCTGATTTAGCAAACATTTAGCATGCTGCAACTGCATTAAATAAAGCCCCAAATGCTTGAAGATGTTTGCTGACAGAGATATACATGACAGAAATTGGAACACCCTTCTGACTTTTACCTAAGTGAGGAATTCTGATTCCTTCCTTAACCTCCTTCACTCTCAGTTTTTAACTAGTGCTTGCACTTTTTTTGCATCTGCTTTTCATTGCTACAAGTAGCTTACTGCAAAGGTCCCTTCCAACCCCTAACATTCTGTGATTCTGTGACAGTAAGGTATTTCAGAATTTTTCAGAGAAGTGGCAACTTAGTTTTATAGGAAATATTTCCACTAAAAAGTGGTCTCAGGTATGGAAAATACACTCAGAAAATTTGCCAACCATTCCTTTTATTTAAGTTATTTGTGAAATGTGTCACTGGAACATTATGTTCATGCAAGATGTCAATGCATCTGAGATTTTGAAAATTACTAATAGAAGCTAAATACTGTCTACATGATGCTCTGTAACATTTGAGATAGCAGAGCAAGCCTATAAATAAATGAAAATTCATGTTTAGAATGACTTGATATTTTAAAAATGTCTTATTTGTCACCATCAACTTTCCTTAAAGACTTTCCAAGTATTACAAATTGCAAAGAGCAACCAGGAAGTAATTCGATATATTTTCATTACCATCAAAAATGGCTCTATTTTCATTTGGGAAAAAAACTCCTGTCAATTTTATTCCCGTTCAAGAATGATTAAACATTATGCTGTAGACTGTTTGCATTAAAATTGTTTACAGATTCATGGCGGTATGTCCCACTGAAAAATTGATGAAGATGACTCCTGGGTTTCTTGGAGTCAACTGAGAAACATGGAATTTTTCCTAAGACATCATGACACCTTAAAAGTAACATTCCAGATCTTTCTCAGCATGACCTTGCAACCCAGGGAGGAATATATATTATATTGCACAGATTCTCCCTGACCCTTCCTCAAAGCAGACACAGGGGCTATACGACCAATGTAGCTAGAGATTTTGCAGTCATCACCTCCCTGTGCATAATCCATCTCATTCCATACTGGATGTCCTAGAGTATTCCAGACTTCTCTGTGCCAGGAGACATAACATACGATTTAGTGGTCATGATAATGTTTAGCAGATGGTTGGACTTGATGATCTTTAAGGTCATTCCCACCTTAATGATTCTATGATATGTCCTACATGAGACTTGTATGCAGAGAGATCATGCAGGATGACATAAGGATCTCAAACAGACCTGGATGCTTCTGTTCAGAAACTTTGTCACATTATTTGGGTCGAGCAAGATGGCAGAACCTGCTTTCCAATAGAAGGGAGCAATAGTAGAGTAGTATAGCCATTCATTTCTGAACAGGAAGACAAGAAGCAAAAAAGAATTTTTGAAGATGCTTGCACCCCATCAGGGACCAAATCTTAGTGGTGAATTTGAATCTTTTTGAGAGCATGTCTGACCCAATGAGGTGGTAAAGCATGAGCGATCCCATTATCCACTGCTGCACAAAACATCCAGAGCTGATGCTTGTGTTGCCACCTCAAGTGGAGAGATACTGAAGTGCCTATATTTTCTCCTTGACCCTAGAACTGAATCAAGCTTTCACTGTCATGCATTTGCACAGACACTCGCCAAGAGTCAGGACCTGCAACAGAAGTGTCCAAATTGCTTACCACCTAAGGCTCTGGTGCTGCTAATACAAAAGTATGTACCGACTCCTGCACATGAATAGCCTCATTGAATTAGTGCACCATTATGTGCAGAAAGGGAGCTCTAACCTTTTGGAGGACATGGAGGAAGCGGTGTGACAAAAGCACTCAAATGTTACAGACCAGAAGCACTTTTCAGTGCAAAGGGCAAAGCGAGCAGGTGTTTGTTTAATCCCAGTAATCCCAGTAATCTTGCTACCACAGTCCTACTTTTTTCCTTCCCATGCTTACTTGGTACATCAGTTGCTCCGATGTAGCACCAACATCTTCCCTGGCTTTGTGGTTTTTGTCACATGGGAATCGGGTGATTCATGCCAAGTGACTGTCTTCACAGCAGTGATCTGTGTGAATGGCTTGGATTGTAGAGCTATGTTTCCAGCATAAGGCTGCTTGGAAACTGAGGCTGGCTCAGCAACAAATGATGGAAACATTTTGTTCCTTTTGAGAAAGTTTTTATACTGGGCTTTCCCATTTTCAGGTAGGTTGACTGCAGGAATTCTAATAGAAAGTAGCACTTTAAAGAGCTTCCTGGCTTCCAGAAGAGACTTGAGAGAAATGTGGGTTTTTTTCTTTTTCCATTAAATTTTTGCTTGTTGCAGTGTGTTTCCTCCTATTTCTATTCTTTTCGTCCTAAAAAGGTTTGCAGGTCACATGCAAACAATATTGGAGAAGACAGAGGAGAGAAACCCAGCTACAAGAAGTCTCTGCAATACTTCATCCACATGCTTTAAACACAAGTTCCATCATTCTCCAGACCCCTTTTTCTTGCTCTATTTATAATACTTCTTTTTTTAAATTTTTCTTGTCATGTGTTTATTTCTTTTTTCTCTTTCTCCCTTTCTCTAATATCCTTTTCATTTTTTCTTCTTTCTCTTTTTCTCTTTCTCTCTCTTTTTCCCTTTCCCTTTCCCTTTCCTTTTCCCGTTCTCTTTCTTTCTTCTCTTTCTCTTTCCTTTTTTCTTTTTCCCAGTATGAATAAAGAGTGCCCCAGTTCTTTCATGCATCTCTGCCTTCTCTCCCTCCCCATTTTTTTCTCCTTCCCCCAAGGACTCTCCCAGGAGAGGAATGAAACTTAAAACAGCTTTGCTTTTTTTTTTTTTGTTTTGTTTTGGTTTTTTTTGTTTTGTTTTTTTTTTTTCCCCTAACAGAATGCATTCCTTAAAAATATGAACAGCAAAAGTAGCTCTTACTGCAGCATCAGTGCACAAATGGGACCCTGGGTTTAAGTTATTCTTTGCTGCTCAAACTCTTGCAGAAATCTCTTTGCATTTTTGTTTATGAAAATTTTAACATGCCTACATGAAAAGGTATATTTGAGCCACTAAAACTGTTCACTTTTTTTGCTGTTAATATGTAGCATTTAAGGTAAACTGCTGAGCATCTCTTTAATGTGAGATGCAACATTGCACAATCTGGGTATTTGCTTATACTGAATCTTACGGTAAAAGCATTGATAATCCTTTGAGGAAGCCCCAAAAGTCATTTGTCATTTTGTAGCAGTCATCCATTTGCACTTATCACTTATTACATGGCACTTCACGCATACAGCACTAGCTTGGAAAAGTGAAAAGTTGAATGGATAAATGTGCTTTGTTGGGAAACTGGGAAAGATATAGAAAGAAATGAACAGATTGTCTTAATTAATTTCTACTGTATAGAAAAAAAAAATGCTCCAAAAAAAATGAAGTGCTTCATGTTAATAACAGCAATAAAAAGAAAGTATTTCCTACTTGAAGTTGATTTTTGGATGATTGTCTTGGCTTGTTTTGTTCCCCTTGTCCACCTAAAGAGAATACAAAGTTAGAATATTTCAAGAGCCCTTTTTCCTGCTCCAAACACAGAAATAAGAAATGTTCATTGTTCAGAGAAGGACAGCTTGGCTAACTCCACAGCTCTACAAAAAGTGGAAAAAGCACAGGATGGCATTTTTACACCATCTTCTCATCATCTTCCAGGAAAAAGTAAAAAGTGGAAAACCACCAACTGGTAACTGGATGTTTGGTTTCAAGGAGTAAGGAGAGTGGCTAACCAGTTACTCATGGTTTAATCTACATTCAGTTACAACTTTGAGATGCAGTAATGGAAGACACTGTAAGAGAGTTTTCACAAACATGATGCAGTGTAATTGAACAAGTGAGATAATGCAGTTTTCATCACATGGAAACTGCTGAAATTTCAATATCTGGGTTTGTGGGAAAGAGTGAAAGCTCAGCTTGCTTTCTCCATTGTGAAACATTGCAAACTATTGCTATTAGACTGTGTGATTAGAAACAGGAGTAACAGAATCATAAGAGAAAGTTCTGAATAACCATTACAAGTGCAACAAATTAAGCTGGGTTTTGTTTGCTTGCTTCCTTGCATTTTAAATAGATATTTTTCAGAGTAAACCTATGAAATCAAAAATATTTGGTTAGTTTTGTCCTTCAGGACTTATTCTGTGTTGATGGAGTATGCAATCCCACACATAGAGTACTGACTAGTGCAAGAACATTCCTTGGCAAAGGTAATCACAGGATCACAGAATCATAGAATGTTTGGGGTTGGAAGGGACATCCAAAGATCCAACCCCTCTGCCAGATCAGGACCAAAACTAGGGCAGATGACTCAAAGCACGTGCTTTGTGAGGGAAACCAACCAGCAGCACAGGGAAAGTAAAAATTAGGGGAGGAAATATTGTTTAACTCCACATAAAGGACATTGTCCTTAAAAGCGACACTTCATGATCCATGAAATTAATACACAAGACTAATTCCTCTTGGCTAGTAACTGCTGAACTCTAAAACACACTCATTTGTATAGTCAATATTCTAAGATTTAGCAAATATTTGTGCTAGTCTGGAGAACAGAACTGCCAACAATACTTAGAAACTTGCTGGAAAAATACTAGAAATCTACTATGTGGGTATATTAATGTATATATTTTTAAAATTATTTTTTATTACAAGTGAGTTTCCTAAACACTGTGTTAATGTACATAGTAGGTGGTAATGAATAAGTGTAATGCAAAATCACAGAAATGTTGACATTTCCAGAGTTTGAAATTTCTTCCAGAAGGAATTTAATCACAGAATCTGTCTACAGACCATGATGCTCACCGGATAAATAAATCATTTTAGCGATATTTGTTCCTTCTTGCCTTGATATTTTAGCATAGAAAGAGAGGAGAAAGCAGAAATATTCATGTAATAGCAAAGAATCAACAAAATATATGTAGGTACACATGTATGTATACAAACACAATAATGTTTGTATCCAGTATAGACACAGCAGATACAGTCACAGTGGGGAATATCATGCATTTCAGGGCTATGAAAGTCAGAGTTTAATGCTCTTACCCAAAATCCTTTTGTAAAAATTGTGACTGATGAGGTGGGCTCCTTAAGGAACTGCAATAAGAAAGTTTAAACAATGTCACTTAAATGGTGTTCTTTCTTTGTCCCTTTTTCAACAAGGTCTAACCTCTGACCTTTCCCCTTCTCCTTGAGCTCCAAATCAAACACTTTTTTTTGACCAAAGATGAAGTCGTAGCCCTTCTGAAGAGAATGTGAATGTCATTCCCTTTCCATAGAGGCAGCATTTTATCCCCATCAGCTCAAGTCTCAGTTTATTGAAAACTTTGGAGACCAAATCAAAACTAATCAGAAAGAGATCATTGACCTCAAGGGTTTTGAGTTACTTTCCCATATTATGCAGTCAACAGAGCATATGGGAGAAGCACCGAATAAAATCATGCTTTCAACGTCTGTTTGCATCTGTACCTACAGAAGGTGCAATATTTGACATTTACCAAATGAAGACCTCATTTCTAAATCCATTTAAACTATCTGTTGCCTCATACATCCGTTAGCTTATTACTGATCCTTTTAAAGTCAAGTGTTCTCATGTCTTCTTGAAAGATTTTTAACTCTTGGCCTCATACAGGTCAGCATAGTTCCCTAGCCTCTGAAAACCCTCAAAGTTTCCTAATTTTCCCTTTTAAAAATTTATAGTTCATGTTCCTTTTTGAGATTCAGGATGAATCAACTTCTCTCATTATACTAGCCAGATTCAGGTCACCACCCTCCTCAATAGGAAAATGATTTTAGATGTGTCTCTGAATTTTATTATCCCCCTCCCAGTATAGGATAGAGTCTTGCCTCCCTTTCTGCCTCTCTGTAAAGATGAAGGACAACATTGAAAAAATCTTCTGGAGATTTTTGCTAAATTTGTTGGCTGTAATAATGCCTAATAAAAATGATGAGTAGGTATTAGCATCATTTCCCTGTTTTATTTTCTTGGGTTTTTTTCTTGTTTTATTCTGTTAGGGGTTTTTTTGACACTATTTCAGTTTTATTCAGCAGTTACAATGCTCAGTATTTTAGGTCCTTAATATGCAATAATAGAGCATATATGTGTTTTGTATGAATTTCCAGTGGGAAGAAATATTCCATTTCTGATGTGTGATAAAAATCCCACTGAAAGCTTTAATAACAAATAAAGGCACTCAGTATCTCTGATGAATGATGAAATAAGAACATAAGATATTCTCAAGAGGATATAAGGCAGTAAGACACAGCAGCCCTCTCTCAGGAGTCCATTCACAGTATTTTACTATTTCTTTCCTGAGTCATAAGTCCCTCCTGTCTATGATTATTACAGAAGTTTGCACTTACTAAAGAAAGTTCCTCTTTGTTTGCTGACTGATACTTTTGCCGACACATTACTTCCAAGAGGAATTTCTCCTTTGTCCTTAAATTCAATGGCTACAAGACAAATTCTTCCACATCTGTGCTTTGATTCTCTTGCATTTTACCTCCTCAGTAATTCAAGATCACAGATAGGCGTTTGCTTTTCTGTCTAGGACCAGCTCTGCCGTGCAAATAAAACATTATCAAATCCCTTTCTTCTTGTTACATACAGTGATTACACTAAAT
Source organism: Megaceryle maxima (assembly GCA_024605025.1). NCBI lineage: Eukaryota > Metazoa > Chordata > Aves > Coraciiformes > Cerylidae > Megaceryle > Megaceryle maxima. The sequence goes on from JANHGN010013492.1 coordinate 24,490, forward strand.
CCACTAAAACATTCAGATGGGGAATGTTAACAGAGGAGATGTAGTGTCAATATATGCACAGAGCAATCATGGATTTGCCTCTTCTCTCGAGCAGTCATACAAGCAGGATTTGGGAACTGAGCTGTCCTTGTCCTTTTGTTTTCTTTCTTTTAATTGGAAGCATCAAAACCAAATCACAGTAAAGACACACAACAAACAGTCTGCAAAGAGAGTCACACTTCCTCTGTTCATTGTGAATCTTCACCATCCTCCATCAGCCAGCATGGCTCTAAGTAACCCCTGGCATGTTGTGACTTATTTAGACTAAGAAGTCTTTGGGGTAAAAGTGCCAAGAGTAGAAGATGCCTTTTCAGTGTCTGGAATTTCAGATACAGATGTGTCAGCATCTGGCCCCAAGGTCTCATCCACCACTGCCACAACCCCCTTCATAAATCTCTTAAGGGTTTTACTCCCATAGTATATGGGTAACATACTCCTGTGACAGCTCAGCTGTAACATTGATGTTTCCTAACTGTGGCAACACTTCTACAGGGATGTGGGCTGAAACCACCAATTTATGTCAAGGAGGCCACAGAGCTTTCAGAAGAAAGACTCCACTGCTATTAGTCACTTGAAGTGGTATTGAACTACGTTACCCAGAGGTTAAAAGGCTGCTTCTGATCCCCAGAGCCCCATGAGACTCTCTATGTTAACATTTATTTGTGTAACATCTGGTTCTGTGTTTTTACAGTAATTTAAAGGATGGCACTGAAACTTATGCCATTTGTAGCTCTACATCTAAGCAATGGCTGCTTTATTTCCTGGTAGTACAACGTGTATTAGAAATATAGAGCTGTACCCACCACAACCAGCTCTGGAATTAGATAAAAATATACCAGGTGGGACTGTGAGTAGCATGAAGCAGGCAGTTTATGGGGTAGTACATATATTCTCTATCACTTTCAGACACTTTCATGATATTAATATCAAATGATATAACCATATTTTCTAAGCCTGGCTTTATTTCTGACTTCCAGTCAGCAGCATCTTATTAGCATTCTTGAAGTTTTTTTGTTTGTTTGTTTGTTTGTTTGTTTGTTTGTTTTTTCTCTGTGATAAATTGCAAAGCCAGGGAAGTTTTCTTCTCATACTTTCCAGGTGTTTTTAATCTCAGCCCCAGGTGAGGTGTGTGTGGTTGTCTTCAGGTGTATCTTTCTCTAACCCTTTTGCCATTTTTCTTCTTTTGGGAAATCACATTTGCTTTCTGTCCTTAGCTTGAGCATATTAGCCTTTTTCTAACCCAGTCTCCTTAACCGTACATATCTGCTTCATTGTTTCTTTTTCTTCACATGTATCTCGATTTTTCTGCCTTTTTCCCCAACCAATTTAATGAGTTTCATTCTCTTGCTTTTTCTCATTCCCCTCCTATAGGCTTCTGTAGTTGTGACTTCCTGAAGGCAGAAAGGTGTGCAAAATATACACAACACTTCTCTGTCTATTCCCATTTTTTCTCAGCAATTACACAACCTTCTTGAAGATGAATCCTGAATATTGTGAAGATGTACTCACCCACCCTCTGGATTTCCCAGAGGGGCTAGAGCCAACCCATAGGCTTTGTCAGCTTGGATACAGACACTGCAACCCACTTTACCTGAATATTGGATTGTGGTCCAAACTGTGCCACAGAGGGAAAGAAACACCTCGTGGATGATACTTTTAGTCACATGATTTAGTTTTAGGCAATTTTGCAAGGAGCAGGGAATTGGACTTGATCCTTACAGCTTCCTTCCAACTTAAAATATTCCATAATTCTGATTCTGTGACTGCTTCTTGTGGGTCCTCAGGGCTTCACCTCCCAGTTTCTCCACACACCAATGTTATTGTCTCCAAATGCCTTATTCTTTTCATAGAAATAGCAGGCTGTGCTATTTCATTTCTCTTTAGTGTAAGTCACTGCTCCAGTTTCAAGATTGAAATCTTATACATTCAAAGATCATACAATTTTTAAAAGATCTCAACATCTGAAATCTGAGCAACATTCTCAGGTGAGCTTTGTCCTTACTGAGATATTAAAAAACCCCAACACCTGAGCAAGTTCAAATCAAACTAAACATCCTAATAAGCTCAGACTACCCATTCCGAAAAAGGTCTTTAAAAAGCAGATCCACTTTTTAGCTACTAAAGCTCTGCACATCTAGCTCTCCTATTAGAAGTCAAAGAACTCTGGTCATTTGCCATGTATTCAGCCTCCTAATTGGAATTTTATTAAAGTATAGTTTCTAGTAAGTTGTAGCTTTGAAAACATCAAAATCGGAGAATTTTCTGTCTCCCTTATTAGTGTGTATTTCAGGGTTTTATTTTTATTTGAATAAAAGTAGATTTAGTTTGTATTTCCGTATAGCAATATATCCAGTCCTTCAGTGAGAGCAGTGCAAGAGAAAGTCCAATTCACACCACAGCAGCCCACTATGGAGCACATGTGACAGAGAAGCATGAATGTAAAAGTTCATGTAAATATATCACTTATGTTTCCTTAAGCAGTAATTGTTGAACGCTTATCACGTCTGATTCAAGTTAAACCCGAGTATAGACAATTTGTGCTCCTCTCAACATGCAATTAACAAACTTGATAGTGCACAAAGATATATTATTTTGTCAAATATTCACAAACCCAATTTCATAATAAATTAAGATGGTTAAAGTAGAGTATTCTGCTTTGTCATTAAGATGGGGCAGTGTATTCTTCCTGGACCTAATTATTTGTTTGATAAATAATTATCTTTTCTCCCATTTCTGTAATTTAGACAGTTTGTTACATAAAAAAGAACCGGTCTGATTCTCAGTTGCATCAAGGTGTACTTAACGCCCTCACCTCCTTCAAATGTAATGGAGACATTATAAAGAGAAAACAACCTACTGAGAATTGCCTTGTGGTTTGTGGATGACTATTAAGGTAAAGATTTTACACCAGACTTGGCTGCCAGCCCTGGGAGTGATGTGGATTCTGGTCAAAGCTCAGTGTAAAAAAACTAGATCAGGAAAATAAGAACTGGAGAAAGTATCGTAAGATTTAGTCTGATTTAACTTTATAAAGGAGCTGAGCAAGCTCCTGACCAGCACCAGAATAACTCTTGTTAAAATTCTTCTGCTTCCCTGTTACTTTGAGCATGTCCCACTACAGCAGGAGTCAAAACCTGGCTTTTCAAGTGCAAACATACATGTCTGGGCTGATGCAGGTGAAAGGCTGTTTTTCTTCGTGCATTACAGTGTGTCAGAACAGCAAAGCCACCTAAAAGCAGTCTGACTGATTTTCCCAGGCAGGATAGGATTTTGGTCCTTTCAGTAGCTGGTCCAGTCCAGTTCGATACTTCTTAGGTAACAAGGTTTTATCTTGTTTGGGGTTTTGATGAGGGGTGTTATTTGCTTGGTTTGCTTGGGTTGGTTTTAGGAGGTGGTTGGTTTGTTTGTGTTTTTTTAATATCACACTGAGTAAAGCAGTAAAGCTTTTTGGACAGAATTAAGTCTTCTCCACCCTTTGCTATCCCAATGGTAGTAATGGCTCAGGACCTACAGGAGACTCACATCCTTCTGGACAAGTTGTTAGAGATGAAGAGAAATAACTTAGAACAGTTAAACTAACACTAAAAGCCCAGGATTAGTACGTGAAGCAGCTGAGTCACACCCTGAGACCTTATACATCACAGATACTTTCACAGAATGATAGAATACCAGGTTGGGAAGCATACCAGGGGTCATCTGGTCTGATGTTGGTGAAAACACGGTCTAGACAAGATGGCCCAGAACCCTGTCCAGCTGAATCATAAAAATGTCCAATGTTGTGGACTCCACCACTTCCCTGGGGAAACTATTCCAATGGCCAATTGTTCTCTTTGTGAAAAATTTTCCACTTGTGTCCAATTAGAATCTCCCCAGGAATAACTTAATGCCCATTACTCATCTTTTCCATGTGGCTCCTTGTGAAAAGGGAGTCTCCAGCTTCTTTGTAGCCACTGGAACATGGTAATAAGGTCTCCTTTAAGACTTCTTTTCTGAAGGCTGAACAAACCCAATTCTCTCAGCCTTTCCTCATATGGCAGCTTCCCTGTCCTCAGATCATCTTTTAGCCCTTCTCTGGACCCTCTCCAGCCTGTCCACATCTTTTTAGGATAGAAGGGACTTTACCTGAATGAAGTGAAAATCAGATAGGCAACCAAAAGGGGACATTTACACAGGTAAGTAGATACATCTGGGCTGGGAATCATCTGACCTGAATTTAGTAGGAAGCGATTCAGCTCAGACACCTGTATGTAGGAGTCGACCACTTAGCTAGATGTAAAGAAGCTGATTATGATCAGTGACAACTTAGTAAGTAAAAATTTGGAATAGGAGATTTGGTTCTCCTTTCTCTGAGGTTAGTGCCCCCCTCACTAGATTACAGGACAATAAAAGATGCTGTTCCAACACATCTTCATGAAAGAGCTCTTGTAAACCTTGCCAGAGAAATTAAAACACTGTAGAGGAACTGGAATATTGTGGTAGAGCAAAACATGTCTTACACTTTCAACCTTAAAAAAAAAAAAGCGTAAAAGAACGTTTGTTAATTATTGAGTCATGTGGTCTACTCTGAAAGGCCCTTTTCTTGAAAAAAAACAAACAACAAAACACCACCAAACAACTTCTACTTTCCCTTATTTTAAATTGTTTGGATTTTGTGTGTTTTGGGGTTTCTTTTTGCTTAATTGTATTGCAGTTTCAGTAATTGTGCCAGGGGAAATACAGGACAATAGTCAATAGCAGTTTCCAGCCCTTAGTCCGTAAGGAGTTAACTTAAGTTCTACTTCCTCTTTTGGTAGCAAATTGATGGCTACACTGATGTAAGAAGGAGGAGATAACAACTTCGGGAAGGGTGAGCTTTATCTCACCTTTAGCTGGGCTGAACTGTAAATAGGATTCCATTGCCTCTGTGCTATTAGCAATATCCTCTGGAGAAAAGCTCATTCTGGATGCTTGCTTTATTTTTCTTACCAATTTCTTGTTTAATCAGCTTAAAGATTAGGCTGATTTGCAGATGTAATTAGTACCCCAAAAAATTTCTGGTACTAATTTTTTGGTGTATTTTTCATATATTCAACATTACCAAAGACACATTGTAGTGAAACGTATTTTTCCCTTCAGTGGACTATTTTGACTAAAAGCTTGTCCACCCCAAAACTGTATCATCCAGAAAGCTTAGCTCCTAACATGTGTTTTGACAGCTGCATATAAAGCAGTGGCCCAGGGATGTGGAAATAATGATCAGAGAATCCTCTTAAATTAATGACAACCTGAAAAAATTGTATACTGGGAAGAGTTTTGAAGTCAGTGGAGTTGCCACTTAAAATCCTCTGTAGATATGCTTTTTAAAAGTTACACTGTTATGTTCACGGTTACGTTGTCTGTTTGAACTAAAAATGACTATCATGGCTGAAACTATAAAAAGAAACAATGGAAGATCTGAATCTGTATTATTCAAAGGGAAAATAACTTGATATGTCACTCACAAAGGCAGCTGGACCTCTTTTGTCAGCAGCCTCCTCCAGTGGTCTAGTAATTTAATGGCTTTCACAAAAGAAAGCTTTGCCAGCAGTGGGAAATCTAAACATTTTTTTGATGTACTGGGGAGAGGAAAAAAAAAAGAAAGAAAAAAGGCACTCTCTTGTTTGTCTGTAGTTTATGTGTTGTCTGACTTTTCAGGAAGTTCTTATTAATTCTCAGCTTTTACCTTCTGTTCTGAAATGGTCATTTGTGACATTTACTTATAAATATGATAGTCGAGGTCAGAATCTTAAAAAGGTGAAGCATTGATATATGATGACATCCTCTGCATTTATTAATTTACCTGAAGGATTGTAAACCACTTTGCAACCTATATACAAGGCAGAATATTTTTCCTTCCTAGATGGCCTGCAGCACAGGCCAGGTGGAGAACCTGAAATCTTTTAAAACTGGAGAGTAACACCTACAATGCAATGAAAGAATGAAAATGAAAAATAACATTTCCGTGTCACTTAAGGAACAGAATTTGAGCCAGAACCACAGAACACCCACCCCTAAAGGCAATGAAATGGTAGGAAGAATTTATTTAATAATTACTTAGCTCTTTAATAATTTCTTATTAAATTAACTTCTTATTTTAATAATTTTCTAGATCTTTTATATTTATCTTGTCTTGTTCGCCCATTGATCAGTTTTATTTCATGGCCAGTATTCCGCAGATTGTTTCTTTGACCTGCTAAGGAAGCAGCATTAAAAGAGTGTAGCTTGATGGGACCACAGATCCCATGCAGTCTGATGGTGGGTGTTAGCTGATGTTCAGTACTGTCAAGGGTTAGGGCTGGCCACTAGCCAATGACGGATGCTCTCTATTCACACATCTCCCTTCCCAGTGGGGAAGAGAAAGGGAATAAGGGGGAGACTTAAGGATTTGAAAAAAAACATAAACCAGCTTTAATGAAAACAGTAATAATAAAATGGAGTATATACAAATATATAAAAAAACCCTGTATTGAACCCAGCCCCCCTGATGGCAATCACAACACTGTCACCTCTGATACTGTGGAGCAGGCACTAGAGAAGTCGCAGACTGGACTCAGCAGCAGATGGAAATGGGATCAAGCAGCTTGATTCTCAAACTGGATTCAGGAACACATGGGTTGGGATTGAAGGCAGAACGGACAGAGTCCTCCTCAGATGCCAACCATTGAAGAAGAAAGGTTGACCCTTATGATCCCTCATCTTATGATCCCTCAATATGATGCATATGTGCTGGGATCTGTTGTTGGTCAGTTTGGGGTCCCCTGTCCTGGCTGCCCCTCCCTGCAGGTGCCACCTTTTCCTTTCTGCACCCCAGCAGTGGCCTTGGTCCCGTAGGAGCAAGTATAAGCAAGAGCCTTTCTGCACACACTGATCCTTGGCAGTAACTCTAAACATCAAGTATTATCACTGCCAGAAGGAGAAACTGTCTGCAAAAATATATCTTTAACCTCAGACAGTGCAGTTAGTTTAGAAGAGACTGAGCTGAAAAGTAAAATCACTGAACAGAACGAGTTCTGTTCTAACTCAAACCAGGACAGTAAGTATAAGGATTTAGTTAAAACCTTCAGTTTCTGGTAAGGAGAAGTAGTTTAGTGATTTCTTGAACTGGAAGGTGATTCAGTCTTTGGTAGCATTAGATAAACATATGTCCTTGTTTTGTTTGTTTTTATTAATTAATGTTCTTTCACAACCCATAATAGTTCCATCAAGTTTTGCCATTAAAATGTGAATTAAGAAAAATAGCTTCAGTTTTTCTAGTTTTTAATGTGTTTACTGGCTATTTCTTTGGGTGTTCCTTGTTCTGAAATTCTAAATGCAGTTGATATTTTTTATCTTCTTCTCAACCTCTCCTCTCCCCCTTCCCAGAAATGGATTGTTATCTGGATGGCTTCTGAAATGCTTTCTTTTCTCTGAGTCTATAAAAAAGTGAAAATGCAGAAATGTACAGAGAGATTTCAATAAATCAAGGAGCAGCTAAAACAATACATATCTTTCTCAGTGGGCATTGGCTATTATTCCCTTCTGGTCATTAGCACAGGAGAGCTGACACTGCATGAATTCATACAGAAGAATTAATGGCCTACATCTGAAAAGATAATAGCTGAGCTATTAAAGACAAAAAAGAACCTAAAGGAAGAACAGGGAATGCTGAGGAAAGATTAGATGAGAAAATTCTTCACTTAGTGACTGTGCATATAAATTTATATTCATATACAGTGATAAAGCAAATGTGGTCAGTTCTGTTTCTTCTGATCTCTTAATTTCAGATTTGTATATAAAAAATGCATTGGCATCAACCCACCAGGTCTGTCCATGGTACCACCAAAGCAGAAGGTGTCCCTCAGCAGCCTTCAGCAATGTCTTATGATTCTCGGAACACTTCTGCCAGGATTTAGTTAAAAGTGAAATTGAAGGATGTAACTATAAAAACCCAACCCACCAACAAATCAACCCCCCCCAAACCATAAAGAAAAAAAGCAAAACCCAAATCAACCAACCAAACACCCCTATCACCACCCCCAAAAAATCCAAGCAGACAGGATCCTGGCGCTATTAAACTAAACCTTCCAATGCTCAAGTGAACGATTTTTCTTTTCACCAAATGTGAATCAGGTGGCCAATTTTTTTTTTTTTTTAAAGAAAGGAAAAGAAAACAAGATGGATAAACACACAGACAACCTGTTTAATTAACTGTCTCTTAAAGTAAAATTATACCAGTAAGTCTGCTAGGCCAATTAACCACTTTCCTGAAGTACTTTTCATGCACTATTTTAAATGTTAAGGTCTTGGTTGGTCACAAGAGCAAAACTGAAGCTGAGCTGACCTTCTGATGGTTGATGGTACTGTGTCTTGCTTTGCTGTCTCACCATAACTGAGGTTTTGTACCCATAGTTTCCTTTAATTGCTTCCCTCTCTAATAGGTGCTTTAGACAACTTAAGAGCTTTGCACAGTATTTATACAGTATTAAATTTATGGTATCTTTACAGTATTATAAGTTTCCTCTGCTTTACAACATACTGCTTTTTAAAAAAAAAAAAAAAAGAAATAATTGTCAAAAGAAATAGTGCAACACATGAAAAGCTATGCTTTGACCATGCCCATTAGTCTTCTCTATTTATATATGTTTTGCTCCACCAGCTGTTCACAGAGCATCCCTTTCCTGGTGGACTCCTCAAGTAACTCTTGAGGTGAAGAGATAGGACAGGAGGCAGCCCTTTTATTGTAGCCCTTTGACATCAGATTTACCTGGACAAGACAGCCAGAGAAACTCTGATTTTCTCTCCCACCTCTTTTGCACGCTACAAATATTAAAGAGATCTGAAAAACCCATTCCACATGTAAAGGTGCTACAGAAGTAGCTAGCAGAAGCATATAGGCAGTAAAGCAATGAGGGTGTGCTGTGAGAATCTGAATATATTAGATCTACATAATGTGCTAAGGTTGTGATGTTCACAGTCAAAACAAGATAGTTTTCCTGTAGAGACAGTTGTAAGGGAAGAAAACTATTTCCATAGCAAAACAGTGGACAAATATTTTTAGTGTCTGTTATGGTTTAGGGTCAGGGCAGCTTCTTAGACCTGTAACAGTTGCTCTCTGTTAACCCTCCTCCCTCCACAAAAGGGAAGAGAAAGGGAATAAGGGAGAGAGACTCAGCCATTAGAAAAGGGAACTGGAACAGCTTTAGTTAAAATAATAGTAATAAAAATTGAATATACACAAATATATACAAAACCACTCTTGAACCCTGATGGCAGTTATGTCACCATCACCACTGGTGCTGTGGAGACTGGGCCCAGCAGCAAATGGGAGCTGTGTTCAGGAGCTGGATTCTGGTGCTGGATTCAGGAACACACAGATCAGGATCAAAGGCAGAAGGGACAGAGTCCTCCTCGGATGGCAGCCACTGAAGAAGTGAGAATAAGCCAGAAGAGGACCTGAGCCCAGCGGGACCCACATGACCCACATGCCGTCCGTGGGCTGGGACCCCTGGCTGGTCAGTGTGGGGTCCCCTGTCCTGGCCGCCCCTCCCTGCAGGTGCCGCCTTTTCCTC
>JANHGN010013492.1:34194-46024 GCA_024605025.1 Megaceryle maxima
GCAGGGGGGCAGAAGAGCTGAGCTGGGAAGGGAAATCACTGACCAGAACCAGTTCTGCTCTCACTCAAACCAGGACAGTGTCTCATGTAGCCTTCTTGGTGCCAAAGACAAATGCTTCCAGAGTGCAATTCATGGTGTCCTAAAATGGGTCCCCAGGGTGAGATCAATCAGCTTCCAGAAGAGCTGACTTGTATCTCTGACTTCAGAGGCAACCTAGGTGTTTTTTTCGGCTGTACGCCTACCTCATCGACTTTTGAGCCTGTTGACATTTAGCACTATGTCAAATCCCCTGGGGTGTACGACAGAAGCACAGGAAGTTGGTGACAAGCCTACGGGACGGATGAGAGACCTTTGCTCTTCTGGATAGGCAGAGGGAGGATAGCTGTGAGCATCTGAAATGATTATTCAATATATTAATAGTATGGAAGACAAATACCACCTTAACTGCAACATTAAAATTTAATAAAAATACAGGTATTTAATAATACTGTGTTTTATAAGACAGCAAATATGGATGCAGTACATGGCTGAGATTCAGCATTATACTAATAAATTTATTTATTTGATATAAGTACAATTTGATTTAAAATTTATTTACATTTTCATTTATTCATATGCAAGTGGATGAAGAATTTGAGTCAATTGTACTTACATCATTAATTATAACCACTTTAGATTTTGAGGAGTGGAGAATTACTGAACACTGTGCTGTGAGAGTTTGACCTAAGTGTAAACTGCCTGATTTCACACTATGTAAATAGCAGTTTAATCATCTCTGGGTGACCTTTGTCTGATTCAGCATTTAGACAGATGAGAAAAGTTAGGCACTCACTTAAATTCTTTCCTAAGATGAGATTAGCTCAGGGTTATGTATTTTCTTGGTTCCTGGGCTATTGAAGTGGCTTTTAAGTCTTTGGTGTTTATTTTTCCATATGTATTTGGAGTTTGCAAATAATTCACTAGCTAAAAATAATTCTAGCTTTATGGCCATCATAGAAACTGCCTCATGTGAAAAGTGGGAGAAAATTCCTATAAGCCTGGTACAAAGGAAAGAATTAATGAATTCCAGCAGAAGAAAGAAAACACTGAAATGCCTCTACAAGATTGCAGACTCTTTTATAACCTGAATTGGAGGAATAGGGCTGGAGACAATGGGTTTAAGATTGCAAATCTCTCCAGCATCTGTCTGTTTCCTGGCCATAGAAAGCGAAAATATTTTTAAGGAATCTCTATAACTTGCTTTATTAAACTCACTGAACTTCTCATTAATATTTTCTACATGACATACACTATAACAAGTTACAATAGTGAGTGAAGATTTAGAACTGAATTTCCCCCGTTCTTTGTCTTTACAAATGTTTCCTGTTGTGCTGTGGAGTTTGCTCTGTCTGAGCTTTAGAAAACATGAGCATTGAACTGTCTCTCTTCATTTACCTTTTGCCTCAAAAGTTACAGCAAGTGACGGAGTCGTCTTATGTGACCTACAGCAAAATATTTGAGGCTAGATTTTCAAGTGCTCAGCACCTTATGTTCTACTACAGCTTTTTTACATGCTTTCAAAAGAAATCAAAAGGTTGTGATTCAGAAATAATTCATTGATATGTGTAGGATGAAAAGTTGTCTTGCCAGGAAAGACTTTAAGAAAATTACTTGAAAATAAATGTGGGGGTTACTGAAAGGCTTGGGCTGGAAAGATTTGCACCAGTTGTAGGTCTTTGTGGAGTTGTACGTGTTCACTGTGGACTCATTAGTGTCAGATGGAGAGATCACTAGACAGGTTCTCTCTCCTGCAGCCCCAGTTTTTTGCTTGTTTGTGATTTTGAAGATGGCAAGTTGTACAGAAAGAGTTTCCTAACTGTGATACATCATGGCAGATACACTTCACTTAGGGTCACAGCCTATCAAAAGTAAAGATGCAAGGAATGTGCTGTCTTCTCCAGGAGTTTCTGCAACTTCCTTTTGAATAAAAATCATTCCCTTACTTCAGGGGTTTGTGCAGGGGAAAAAAAAAAAAAACAATAGCAATTTTCAGTGGAAGTAAAGACACTCTTGACTTTCCTGATCCATAACTATGTTGTTGAGTCCTGATGAAAACCATAGCTAGGAGTTCTGCATGCCTACAGAAAAGTTGGAATGAGTTGAAGTGTGGAAAACCCTGTCCACCCCTCTATTGCTTACTGTTCTTCCCACCTGCCTGTGCACAATTCTTGTCATTTGCCTTATACTTGGCTTGTAAACTCTGCTTGCAGGGTCCACAGAGTTCCCAGGGCTTGTAGAACTGCAGGGGACTGCTCTGTGACTGTCACTGCTATGGACTATGCTAATTGGAAAAGCACAAAATAATTTAGCAAGCTGTGAAATGTATAGAGTCAAACGTATCTGTCCCAGTGGCATACTACAAAAATTAATTTATGTATTCCCTTCAGTGTGTTCAGTGCTGCTCTGATAAGAGGTGCTCCATAAGACCAAAGAATTGGTAATTTATTATTTATTACTCACGTTACCTCAGTTTATTATATGTGGAAAGAAAACAGATAATGAAAGGCTGATTCTCTAAGCTTAGCATTGCTCAGTTTGTACTTCAGGCAGCTTTTGCAGCTTCCCTGGATTTATTTGTAGGCACAAAGAAATTGTCACCTGGGAACAGATCAATGGACTTAGCTGGAACAAGTCGCTGTCTCTAACAGTTGTCAGTGCAGCTGCTTCAGAAGGGAGTGCAAAATTATTGTAGTGAAGCTGATTGTGTGGTGTGATATGTTAGAGGACAATTTTGTGTAACCTCAGTGGGTCAACACTATACCTTAAAAATAGGATTGGATAGCTCTCATGGTTGTGTTCCTGCTGTTGTAATACCATTGTTATTTGTGTTTATGGTGCGATCCTGCTCTATTCTGAAATCTTCAAAGCTACCCAGTGGTATTGACATAGCACCTTCCTGTAGCAATGCATTATAATGGTGAGTTATCCACTTTTCCATGAAAGACATTACTCTTTGAGCTTGCTTTTTTTTTTTTTTTTTTTTTATAAAAAAGGATATGCCTTTGAATTTAACTGCATGCCGCCTCTCCCCAAATTTTGTTTTGTTTACTTTCAGTAAAGGGAGAAGGGAGCATCTCAGTGTGTCTTGCTGTAATGTCTTTTATACACATTCTTCTGCAGGAGCCTCCTGACTCTAAGATCACTAAGTTTCTCCCACATGTCCCTGCTAACACTCAGAAATTCAACATCAGGGAGTCCCTTTGATCTTGAGGGCAATTTTCCAATTGCCCTGAATTCCTGCGCTGCAGAACAGTTGGAAGAAGACAAACTCACCAGAGGAACAGGTTTGCAATGACAAACCCATTTTATCTGAGCCAGACGTAGACGTGAAGCTGGGTCTCCTGCGCTGCAGCTTCAATGCATTATCTTGGTCTTAAGAGAGGCCAGCATTTTGCATCCTAATGGAATATTCTTCACAGCCATCATTTTAATATACTCTGAATGTTCTCATTTTCTTACTGTTGACTTTGCTCAGGCACCAGAGTAAGGAACATCCCACATGCTTTCTGAGGCCCAATGGCAAGTCCTTTAATCTGTCCTCTAAGTGTCTTCTGATGTATTTCCTGGTTTGCTTTATGTCCCAGAAAGCCAGGCACATGCTTAGCCTCATGTTTTTCCCCAGCCCCTGCCACTACATCTTGTATTCCCTGTACTTCTTTACGTGTGACAGATAGAGAGGCCACTGCTGTTATGCTTCATCTCTCTAAAGATGCATCACTTGAGTGTGTCATCAAGCAAAGTCACTTTTAACAGCATAACACAGCAATGCATTATCAGAGGAATGATATTTTGATCACGTATTGCTGTGTTACATCACAGAAATGCAAAAATGCAGAAAGGCTGTACATGTGGTGGCCCTTATGAATGTAAACAAACAAGGCCATGCCTTCAGCTAGCTGAAATCTGGGAATGTCACCTAGTTTTACCAACAGTAATGAAGTATCTTTTCATGAATATCTATATGCACCCATATAGAGACATTCCTCTTCCTATCCCGTCCCATTTGTATGTTACAGACTCCATACCAATTATTCCAGAATTTAATTTCTGCCTACTAAAACTCAAGAGTTCTATGTTTGTGGTATCATACTAATTTCTTTGGCAATGCATAGTGAAGATGAGCTAAGGGAGAAAACTGATGGATGCACAATCAAGCACAATGCATTTCTGCCTGATGGAGATGGAGTCTCACCAAGAGCAATATTAGTCTTTACATGCTGAAAATGATGAAATTATATGGATGCGAGATCAGCTTTAGGTTGTCCACCTCTTTCTTGGCATGTCAAGTCAGGCATGTTGCTTCCAGAGGAATGCAACAGCAGGGACTGTCTCTCTCTGGTGCAGAGACTTCATTTGTCCATCATTCTTCTTCTGTGGTCTCCCTTAACCTTGACAGTGCTCCAGCTTGTCCTTGCACTCTTCTCTCTGCCACTCCTAGTCCCATGACAGAGACAGCATTATGCCATTGCCATAGCTATATCCCATTGAACTCCCACTTCTGAAATTGCTAAGGTGGTTCTGTGCAACTGCCTGGAACATCAAAGGACCAGATCAGTTACTTCAGGCATCATCTCCAGTTCTGTGTTCTCACAGCTACAGGAGGAAAGAGAGTAGAGAGATTCCACTAACTGTAAATTAAGTCTGCCAGCGTCATTCATGCTCGAAGGAAAAGAAGAACAAAATAAGTAAGAACAGCTAGATTTCCAAGTTGATTTTTAATGCACAGTGTTTTTCAAAGTTTTTTTTCTTTCCAGTAAAGGAGTCTGGAGTTTGGCTGTAGGACAAGTTCTTCTACTGCTAGATAGGAGGCCTCTACTTTCTATAGGTGGTTTTGGCATCCAGCCTGCCACACTGAGCCCCTTGCTTGGCACAAAATAACACTTTATGTGAAACAGGAGGCATGAATCATTGCATTACAAAAATAGTGTCTTCATCAAAAACTCCACTGTAAGTAGGTTTCCTTCTAGTCAGATTTTAAGCTGTGAGGAAAAGACACTGTGACTCATAATGTGGAACCAAAATCAGCCCTATTTTTCTACTAATATTTGAAAGACATTATCCGATTATTCCCTACTACTCTCCTGCAGTTTATCAGAAATAATCTCTTTAGCATTTTGCACTTAGGATACCTGTTTTGAGTTACCCTTACACAGTGTAGATCCAGCACATTGCCACTGAAGTCAGTGGAAGTACACTGAAGTAAAATGTCAGGGAGGTAAGAGCTAGACCTACTATTTGTTCACCCCACGTAATTTTAGAAAGGTTCCCATGATTCAAAATATTCTGACTCATTTATGCGTAGATATTTTTTCAAAGCTTATTACAGGATAACTGTTGAATCTGTTTAACCAGCTTCCATAGCATCAGGAGGTATACTTTGATGTACTTCTTTGATGTTCAAAAAGAAGAGCTTTACCATTTTATGAGACACCATGATTGAGTTTCAACAAGCTTTGTATTCATAAAAAATCCCTCAGCTGATATCCTTGCAATTTTGCACCTTTTCTGAACACATTAAAAAAAAAAATCATTGCTTTTGCAATGCTTATGCAAACAGGTGTGAAGTTAATAATGTACATACAGATACAGTAACGAGGAGTGTGCTGTTTTCAGTGTTGTCTCTATTCACATTTGTGAAAATCCCAGCATATCTTTGTCCAACGCCTGTTAAATCAGCTCCTCTGCTGATATAAATTGGTCTTACTCTATTGACTTCAATGGGACTATGCCAATATGCACTGGCAGAGAGTCCTCAATCATGTCTACGTCTATAGTTAATTCCAATTATTGCTTATTCACTCTCATATATTACTTTTTCAGAGCTTAAGGTCAACAGAACAGCCTCTTTTTAATATATTACACGTAATAATAAATAAGCCGATGAGATAATAGTACTTCCAAAACACTGAGAAGACATTGTAATAAACTAGTGGATTATGAAAATATTTAAATCCATCATTTGAGATGCTAGCAAAACAAGTTCAAAAGATGAATACATTTTATGCAGTTTAAGTATTCTGCTATCATGAATCACCAAGTTTAAATATTACAGCTCAAAATCCTTTTTAGCCTGTTCCCAAGAAATATTAATCATTTTTTAACTGCACTTTTTAATTTCTTAGGGAATGGATTAGCCTTGAAAAAGATCTCTCCATTCTAAATATGGGTATCCATTTAAAAACAAAGAGCATCAGAAAAATGCTGGTTATCTGTTAACAAGTTCCTCTTGAAGGTTACATTTGCTTCAAGATAGATCTGTTTATCTAGTGTATTCTCTGCTTTCCACTGGCAGAGAAAAATCAATCTGGGACAAATTGTGGCTGATAAGGTTTAGAGCAACATCACCACTAACATTTGCCTTGGAAAGATTATTATGCTAGGGTACCAAGCTGTGTTTGGGAGGGTGGGCTTCAGAATCAGAGAATCTGGCTGGTCCACTTCCCTCCCACTCTGGACAAGCACTGAATTTCATTGTCAGAGGAGGTTCGGTGGTCTTGCCATGCCAGAGTTCCTATTATTCTTCTTAAAAAGGAAAAATAAAACTATGGGAGGCTATCCCAACAAGCACAAACATTTTCTCCTTGAAGCTCTACTCTGCTACTGCAGACTTCAGAACACCTCAGAAACCCTGGGTAGGGGTAACCAGAGACATTAGTCAGATTTCAAATTTGCTTTTTCTTCCCAAAATGCCATTAGTGACCATCATAATTCAAGAAACTACATCTGTATTTTTGATTTATTTATACTTAACATAATATTGCATTACCTGTCAAGAGGGCAAAATAATACTTCATCGTAAATGGATTGGCAAGAAAAATGTTTTTACAGTGTCATGAATTGTTGATGGCTTCCTCTGCCAAAGCTGACATCTGGAAGTTTAATATAGCAGTATGTTACCAGCAGTGTTTGCACTCCATAATGACCTTTTCTCAGTTCGAGAACCAGTAGGCCACATTAAGATTAGCTACATCATGGTGCCCAAGGGAAAAAATCCTAATTTGAAGAGAAAGCAATTAATTTCAAATGGCTGTTACTGCCTGTGCAAAGATCCCTGATACTCTATTTTACTTTTAAAATGTATGGATGATGTCATCTTGGTCTCCAGAAGCAGCAATAAGGTGGAGGAAGATGCTTGGGCAAACATGCATTCATAGAATCATAGAATAGCAGGTTGGAAGGGACCTCAAGGATCATCTAGTCCAGCCTTTTAAGGTTATGTATATACCCTGTCAAGCTGAGTCTTAAAACTGCCAAATGCAGGGGAATCCACCACTTCCCGTGGGAGATGGTTCCAATGTCTCATTATTCTCACAGTGAAAAATTTTCTTATGGAGTCCAATTGGAACCTCCCCAGGAGTAACTTGTACCCATTACCCCTTGTTTTTCCATGTGACTCCTTGTAAAAGGGAGTCTCCATCTTCTTGGCAGCCACCCTTTATGTACATGGTAATAAGGTCTCCCCTAAGCCTTCTCTTCTCAAGGCTGAACAAACCCAGTTTTCACAGCCTTTCTTCATGTGGAAGGTCTTCCAGTCATCTTATCATCCTCGTGGACCTTCTCTGGACCCTCTCCAGCCTGTCTGCATCTTTTTTGTCCAGCAGGGACCAAAACTGAACGCTGTACTCAAGGTGTGGTCTGACCAGCACTGAGTAGAGTGGGATAATGATTTTATCTCTGCTGGTGATGCCCTTGTTAATGCAACCCAGCATCCTCTTGGCTTTCTTTGCTGCTGCAGCACACTGGTCACTCATGTTGTGCTTGTTGTCCACCAAGACCCCAGGTCTCTTTCCACAGGGCTGGTCTCCAGCCAGGTGTATCCCAGTCTGAGCTGCATTCCTGGGTTATGTATTCCCAGGTGCAAGACTTGTCTCTGGTGAACTTCATAAGGTTCCTGCTAGCCCACTCCTCCAGCCTGTACAGGTCTTCCTGGAGGGTGCCTCTCCCTTCCGGAGTGTCAACTGCCCCACTCATTTTGGTGTCATCTGCAGACTTCATCAGGGTGCTCTTGATCCCAACATCCAAATCGCTTTGATGAGATATCAGTATGGAATAGCAGAGTATGGCGCAGATAGGTTGCATGTGCTGTGTGACTGAACATGTGCAGATTCTCAGGCAAGCAAAAGGCTGGTAGTCCTTCCTGTCCTACATTATAAACAGCATCAAAGCAGAAGGAGCAGATTTCATCGGCCGTTACTGAAGAAAATCAGTTTCTAAAAGCAGTATATTGAACTGGCTGACAGTATCCAGCTATCTGTCCAGACCTTAACTGTGGGTAAAAATCACCTGATTAAACATACTTGTCTACAGCAGAGTTAGCTGTAGCCGAGCCAGTTCTGGTTTCCTTTACAATCAAAGGAGAACAAGTCAGCTCCTCACCTTAAGGAGAAGTAGAAAAGTTCTCCACAGGACAGGTTAGAGTTGTTGCCCTAATTTCTGCGTATGAGAACAGCCTCTAGAGACCACACAAAGTGTTCAAAGCTACAGATTTTTCACATAGTTCAACACAGAATTGAACTCCCACCTTTCTCCAGTCTAATTCAGAGCCCACTGACAAGGCTAGCTCACCAGACAGCTCAGGGGAGGAAGATTCATCTGCTTGCTGAACGGTTGGGTACTAACACAGCAGAATGAAATACCCTGGCTGAGCAATAGTATATTTGAATAGTATTTTCAGTGGCTTCCAAATGCTTTTGTGTCTCCACCTGAATTTAACTTTTAAGAAGACGAGGCAAAAGAAATGTTCTGTCTCTGTGTCATTTTTCTCTTTCTTCTATAGCATGCTTAGAAAAGGGAAAAGATTTCTGACAGCGGCTATACATTCATCCTCGTTTGTCTTAAAAGATCACGTCTTCCTTGAACCAGGAGAATTAAATGTGTAAACCCTTTCATAGCAAGATATGCTGGAGATTAAAGAAATAACTATCTTTCATAATTCACATATAGCAGGGGTGAAAAATAATCTGTTATTATCTAGAGCAAAGAAAGTAATTTATATCCAGACATGAATACTTAATCATTAGACCAAGTGATGTTGCCCATATTAATACAGACAAAATAAATCAGCCTTTGAGTCTACTACAGCCCTTAAAATAAACAATAAATCAGTTGTTTTCCACTGTAAAAAAGATCTTTTACAGAATGAGTACTCATTGACTACCCTCCAAAATAGAGCAGAAACAACATTAGAAGGGAAGATGGGTTTGATTATCACAAGACAAATTAATTACACAAGTTTTCCCAATACCTTCTGGTCTAGCAGAATGAAATGATAGTCACTTTTTTTGTTGTTGTTTGGTTTTGGGGGGGAGGGGTTTGGCTTTGTTTTCTGTCTTTTTTTAAAAAAACCAAAGTGTCCCAAAGTGATGTGACAAAATGTTATTTTCTGATCTGTCATAGTCCTGTTCAGTGCTATTGTTCATGGGGTAGCTCATCAGCATCAATCAAAGGAAAGCAGTCTTAAAGTCAAAACCAGATAAAAGATGCCTTATTCTGGCACATGGTGGCAAATATGCAGACTCTGTCAAGAAATAACATTGCTCAAGAAGGGATTCTAATCAAGGAAATTATTAGTTAAAAAATTAGATGTGCTAGCACCTCATTCACCAGCAGCCAGCCTGGGTGAAGTGATGGACTCAGCAGCCACCCAGGAGATGAACGTTTTCATATTTTCAAAAGCCCATGTTCACAGTATTCCCCATTACTGGATGGGGTGGTTCAGGAATACTCTGGAAAAGAGATCACATGGAATTGTCCTGTTTTGCCCCAGCTGAGACTCATGCATCATGAACTATGTCTTGGAAATATTATTCTTGAAATGCTTGTGTAAGAAAATGGAATCATGTCTTGGTATCTGCAGTTCATGTTCCCAAGATGTCAGAATAATTATTACATATTCTTGCTGCATTTGTTCCTAAATTTGGACTTTGGGCTGCCAGGGACAGATTGCCAGCTTCTCAGATACCTCTTCCAGGTACAGACTGTGAGCCTCCATGCACGCTTTAGTTATTTACATATGCCAAGTCTCTTACAGCCTCTGGCCAAATACAATACGTTGTTTTTCCTCTGTGTTCTTTGCCTGGCATAGTCCAATCCTACTAGAGAGTATAACTTAAGTGATCAGTGAACATCTAATGGTTAATTTTCATCACATCAGATGCTTATAATGTTCAGCAACAAGATTCAGCTGTTCTAGTAGAAGGTTTGGCTCCAGCTCATAATGATACACAAAGAGATATAAAGACACAACTGAGGTTTATGTGAAGCTTAAGTCAATTGCATGTTCTCTCTTATCTTACTTCAAAAAAACCCCAACAAACATAACTTTAGTAGAAGGAAATGGGAGAGATCTCTAGAAAGTGAATAGAACTACCACGTTGATAGCAGAGGCTGTGGTGTGACTCATACAAAACTAACAGCACAGAGCTTCTGTCATGTTATGTTAATATACATGAACCGTAATGAAGAGGGATGAAAGTTCATGGGAATGGGAAAGTCTTGATGCATATCCTCCCACTACTCTGCTGAGGGTCACAAATAAGAGACTGCTGAATTTGTACCTGTCTTTTTAGAACCTTTTTATCTGTGTTCGTAAAGTACCTGCAACGGTGGCTCCTTGTTTGTGCTCTTAATAAACAAGAGCCTGACAGTATAAGATAATGCTGGGAAACTGGAAACAGTCCAGCGATGAAGGTTCGAACTGGGCACAAGGAAACATTTCCTTTAACTGAATGCCATTTTGTCAAATAATCTGATGCAGTGGGAGGGAAAGTCTGTAGATTTAATAAAAAAGATAGTGATGATGAAGTCTAGAAAATATTCTTACTTGATTAAGAAAGCTGTAAGCTTTAAAGTCAACTATTACTAATGAAAATTTCTTTTGTGATCAAATTGTCAAAAGATGAGAAAAGTAATTCTCATTAGCCACTGTCATATGGTTAAGATGCAATACCGTATGCATACATGCTTCTGTATGTACATGAAATCACTAGAAATCACAGCATATCATCTATTCTATGCATATTCTGCATAGAAGCAATGCTTCTGCAGTGTTTTGATAATGTACAACGAAATAATGTGCCCACAGAACACAACGGAGCAGTGTTTTATTGAGGTAATTTCTGAATTTAAACATTATCATAGTATTAAAAATCCAAACGCAGCCTACAAGTGAACAAAAGTCAGAAGGAAGAACTGGCTGCATGAAGGTTATGTTGGCTCACAATATCCAAACTAAGTGTGCAATCACTACATTTACAAGTTAAAAATAGATGCCATTAGAAAAGAGAGGAGAAATGTTAAAGAAAAATAGAGATGCGAGAAGAAGTTCATACCACAAATTATTTCAATATTAAGCCTCAAAATGTCTGGGCCTTAAGTGTTATTTCATGATAGTCAGAGGTTCATCATCATAAGACCAGGGAGACAGTTTGAAGGCGCTCTGCTGATGAAAGAGAAATCTGTTATGATTTAACTTCACAGAGTTAATGCTTAGTTATTTTGTAAGAGATTAGTTAGACACACTCTTATTACAGTCTTTGGAGAATTGTACTGGAGTGGAGCCAAAGACCTGCTTAAAGGAATTTGCTAACTTCAGAAGAGCTCAGCAGATAACAAGGACTCAGGGGTTAGACCTTTGCCCTGTAAGAAACTGAAGAATATTTGGAATCAACTTTGTCTCCTTGGCAAAAATGTGCCTGGAACACTCCTTCGTTGGGAGACAGAAGGAGAGTGTGGCCTCTCCCAAACAAACCAAGCTCATGCCCAAATTATATCTTGTCTTACAAGCTCTCAG
>JANHGN010013493.1:5681-18022 GCA_024605025.1 Megaceryle maxima
ACACTGTGCCATTAGGTGTAACAAGCACTGTCACACTGCACTGCCAGGTGTGACAAACAGACACTGTCACACTGTGCCATTAGGTGTAACAAGCACTGTCACACTGCACTGCCAGGTGTGACAAACAGACACTGTCACACTGTGCTATCAGGTGGAACGAACACTGCTGTGCTATTGGGTGTAACAAATACTGTCATACTGCACTATCAGATGTCTCACAAACTAGTGCCTGGCTTGGGACAGAGCACTAGAGGTGCTGAATCCTTCACACAGCACATTCCATAGCTCTGAAAGACACTCCGTCTGGAAAAGACCTACAGCAACAGGTACTTCACTTTCCAGACCCCAACGACCGTTTACCTGGCTAGTACAAGCACTCCACAGGTAAACACAAGTCCCAAGGCCAACACTGAGGACATTAAGAGAGGACCAGTCCACCAGGTTCAGGTAGAAGTCATCCTGCAGCTCTGGGGCATCCAGCACTTTGAAAGGGATCTTTGAGATTTTCCGAGTTGGTTTTCGAGGTGATCTTAACAGCTTCTGACTGTTTACAAAAACAGATATAAAAGTAACTACAGGATCTTGCACATTGTGGCAAACAGGGATGTAGCCACTCTTAAAAGCACACCTGCATTTCTAGGGAAATGTACAGAGAAAGAGGCCACAGCATTCTTTCCAGCAGGTAAGACTAGAAGGAATTAGGTTCTGCTTCTATAAAGGAGCTAAGGAGCAAAAAGGTAAACTGACTGCTGTCAGTTGGCCAAGATGTATTCGGCATCTAGGCAGGTTGTGCAGCTGCAGATATTCTTAGAACTTGTCAGTCCCCACTTAACATCTCCCCAGATTTCCCAAACTGACTCATGTAGCAATTTTGGGTGCCTGGAAGAGAAGCCCTAGAGAGTGTCACTGACTCCTCTGTGCCATCCCTCCCCTTCGGGCCACCTGGAGAATCAATATTACCTTTTGTTGCTCACAGGAGACAGGGAATACGGTGAGACCTCGTTGCCATCATCTGGACTGGAGCGTTTTGTGCTGAGCGAATACTGCAGAAAGGAAACACTTCCTAAGAACCCCAGCACAGCCAAGGCCTAAGGGTCACCTGCAACATGCACCGGTGCCCGATGCCGAGCTGGCCTCAACACCCACAGTCACATTTTCCAGACATTTTAGTTCCTCTCTTTCCCATGTGCTCTGGAACTGTACAAAACAAACCCAAAACCCCATTTCCACTGAAGTCCAAAAGCTTGATTTGGTTTATTTACCACACTGTCCAAAAAAGCTGAGTTCCAACTCAGCTTCCTGCCCGTACAGAAACGGGAAGTGCGTAGCTTGCTGCAGATACTCGCGTCTCCTTACAGGCCACCCAGTCTCGTTACCAACAGCTTATCTGAGCCGAGCCACAGCACTAACTCCCTCGCACTATCAGCTCGGCAGAGCTGGCGGCTCTGTTCCCGTGACACGCGCACACGGCCTCCAGTGGTTTTAGTGCAAAGTAACTGACTCACAGTGAAGAGAGACTTCTTCTCCGGGGTAGACGGCTGCAGCCTCCTGTCTTCTGTCTGTGGGTCTTGCACTTTCTCGATCCCTGCTCCTAAGAGTTCATTCTTCAGCAAGGCAGAGTAAGCAAGGCCATCTGGGAACCCAAAAGAGTTCTGCTTAGGCAGAGAACTCAGAAGGCAAAGAGCTCTGCAGGGAGTAGCAGGATCATGACTTGTACATTCACGGGGCCTCTTGAGTCTGGGGCCCCAGTCTGGAATCAAGATCAGCAGCAAGCTTCCCCTCCTTCTACTCCATCAGGGAAAGTGTTTCCATGGCACAATAAGTCAAAGGACACAAACAGCCTCTGTCTTCCCTGATACCTGTCAGAAGCCTATTGGGGTGACCTGGGATTCACTCTTGTGATGTGGGCATTTCCTAAAACACCAGCAAGAGTTTTTGCATAAACACACCAGTGTCAGTATTCCCTCCATTTCCAAACTTGCCAACAGTTTGAAATAAAAGCTATGGGTGTGGCACAAGCAGTAGAAAGATGGTCTCACCTTTGCCGTTGTCTGATGTAGCATCCTTTGCTTTTCTGTTTTGACTTGGTGACTTCTCATTTTCCTGAAAGGCAGAAACACGCTATCACCACACAGAAATCTCATGAGGTATGGCAAAAATCACAAATGAAGAAGTCTTCTCCTGGACCACAGGGGCAGCCTGGTTGAAGACATGCTACCAGAGGAACTCTTCTGGGGCAGCAGAAGAGAAGCAGAATAATTATGCAGCTAAACCAAAATGCACTATTTCCTCAGTTCCAAGACTGAGCTGTAGGAGAGGGGAGTGAAACTTACATTTATTCTGTGGAAGTTGATGCTCCAGTTGGCCCCAGCTCTTGACGGAATGAATCTGTCACCATGTTTACTTGGAGAAGACATCGGAGAATTGGAAGGCGTCAGGGTTCTCCTCATCTCTGCTACCTGAATTAAAGAATAAAAGACACTCACAAGAACATGTGTTGATTACAGCAGGAGTGTGAAAAACATCCATGAGGTCTTGAATATACCCAAGTAGAAGAGCGAAGCATTAGTTTATCCCCTTAGCAGATGTAGTAAGCATGTCAGAGTGTAGCTGTCCTAGGAAGTTCTGTCAAAAGCAGCAGTTAAACAGAATCCTTCTCACTGCTCCTCCTCAAGCTGACATTGTCCAGGCAAATATGCGAGAGGCTGGAGTGGGGCAGACTGCTCGCAGGGTGAGCAGCAAATTCCTCAACTGCAGCCACATTCTTTTTCATAGAATAATTTATGTTGGAAAGGACCCCAGCTCAGGACAAGGCTAATTTCAAAGTCAGGTTGAAGGTCACAGCCTCATCCAGATGAGTTTTCAGTCTCTCCAAGGACAATGACCCCACAAATTCTCTGTTGCAGTGTTCAGACACCCTCACTGTGAACACTTCTTCCTATTATCTAACTGGAATTCCTCCTGTTGCAGCTTGGGTCCACTGCCTGGAATCTTTCCCCTGTGTACCTCTGAAGAGAGTCCAACACCATCTTCTCCATACCCACCCACCAGGCAGTTGAAAGCAACAATTTCATCCCTCCTGAGCCTCATCATCTCCAGGCTGAGCAACACAGGTCTTAGCATCATCTTGCTCCAGCCCCTGGACACCTTGGTGGCCACCACTGGACTTGCTCTATCTTGTCCAGTTCTAAATTTGTTGTTGGTTTGGGCTTTTCTTCTCCTTTGTTAAGCCTCCACCTTTTTACGTTCCACACATACTTACTGAGACTTAGTAAAAATACATTACTGAGCTACGTAAAAATATCTTAACTCCCTTTTGCAACCTAAACTGAGTTTATATATTCAAAAGCTTTGTTGAAGTCAAGTTATGTGGTTATTCGTGTAACAGCTCAGGAACTTGCACATGCTCACAGCCCAACAAAAGACTAAGGTTTGCTTCAGAGAGGTCCCAGATCTTCCAAAAGCACAAGTGAAAACAGTCACAGGCAAGACAGACAACTTTACAGTCGGACTAAGACCACTCAGCATAGACCATTTGTACTTACACAAGGCATCGTGTTTTCATTCTGTATGTTGATTTGGCGTAGGAGACGCCTCTCGTAATCCTGGTCCATGGTGGAAAGCAAAGGGGCTGGGGAGTTCAGCCAGATGAGGAATTTATGTTCATGAAGTCCAGTTGGTAATTACCCTGCTGCAAACAAGACTGGGAAAGAAAGACACCAAAACATTACACCCCTTCATGTAGAAGCAGCCTCTTCAGAATCTCCTAAGCCCGTTCTTGAATTTGAGGCCACTCTTGCTGTCCAGAGCATTGGTATTAAACTCATGTGATGCAGCACAGGGCTGCTCATGAAAGTTTTTCTGTACTACTGCCTTTGGTTGCTGATTCACCTGAGTGGGCAACTGGCATTCTGTGTCTGGCAGGACCTCAGCAGGTGCCCAGCACAACTGGGGCAGAGGCTCGAAACCAGCCCGTTCACACAAACTGCAGCAGACAGCTCAGCAAGCCTTCGGCACTCAGGCATGGAAGAACAGACACCTACAGCCTGTCCCACCACAGCCAGACCCATGACAGCAGCACCCACCACCGTGCTGAAACTTGCTGGGATGCTTTCAGCCATGGTGGAAGTACCACGAACTTTTAGTCCCACGTGATGCAGGAACACGAGCAGCGATGGGCTAGAGTGGACATCCTCTGTCTGATGTCTGGGCCATCCCAGATGCTCCTCTCAGCTAGCAGAGAGCCAGCTCACTTACAGCTGGACAGTCTATAAGCAAAGTTAAGCACCTTTCAAGCACACATTTTATGATAGGGCTGTTTCACAGCCCAGATTGGGCTGACTAAATTACACCATGCATCAATAAATCCCTGTATCTCACACTTCTGCAAGGATGTGTAGTCACAGCCCATCTCCAAGCTTTGTAGGGCACAGACCAGCATTGTTAGTGCCCAACCTCCCAACTCACACACACTTCATGCTTTGTCCACAGCTCACAGCAACACACAAGTGCCAGTGCCAGAAGAAACACGCCAGGTTGGTCTTTCAACCCAAGATAAACATCTCCAAAGGGAAAGGTGGAATCTAACACACATGCCACCAAAAAAATATTCCAACAATACACAGGCATCTGGAAGCTGTGCAGAGTGCAAAGGGATTTTCATTTGCTGTTACTGTATAAACATTTACAGCATCTGGCCAGAGTCCCAGCTACACAAATGGAGCTGCCTCAAGATACAAACTTGTGGCAAAATCTGAGAGGCGACGGCACCCAAACGGCCATGCTGGGAGAAGGCTGCCTAAGGCCAAGCTCCACACTGCCACAAACTGCCTTCAACTTCCTCCACCAGCAGGTAAGGTTTGCTGTGACAAGGTTTACCTCCAAGAACAGGAAACCAACCCAAGATTTACCATTAAAAACCGGAGGGAAGTTACCAAGCTAAGAGGGGCACAGCAGCACATGCCGTAATCCAGTGAGATATGATTATTACAATGGTCTGTGAAACTTGCTTGGAAACAAGATGAAGACTGGGCGAGATGAAGCACACGAGCCCTGGGCTAGGGTTAGCTACCAGCTAGCAGAGCTACTTTGCCTTTTCTCTAAACCATTTGTTAATGCTGAAACTTGGACTTCTTACAAATGCTGAAATGCTGAGGCCTCTTCTTCCTTGCCATTAAAAGTGCCAACACTTTTACAGGAGCATCCCTGGAACAGAGAGTGCCAAGATGTTTCTGAGTACACCTGCTTACCTCTGCCACCTCCGCCCCCGAGATTTTTTCTTTTTTAATTTAATACATTTCTCCCATATGTTCTTTCAGAGACGAAATTGAAGAAAGCTACCAAATTTAACAGTAATCAGCTTCCATCAACTGAAGAGTCAGAGATGGCATTATTGTGAGAAAAGAGTTCAAAAAGTAATTAGTGCAGCCCATGTCAAAAACTCTCCCTCATCCCGTAGTTTACCTACCACTATAGCAAAAGCCTACCCACACCCAGAAATGCCACCTTCTCTTAGGGCCTGCATTTAGCAGCACAGGTTTTGAGGTAAAATCATGTAAATATTCAGCATCTGAATAATGATAAGCTCTTAGGAGGAATCCTATAATTTACCAAGGGGAAAAGGATGGATTAAATAGGTACTTAGGCCCCTAAATCATAAGCAGTGGGATTTGAAATCAAACCCATACGCCCTGCTTCCCCAAAGCCCCAGATTTCATTTTCCAATGATTTCTCTAAACCCATTACTAGGCAACACTTGCAGGTCAACAAGTTAAAGATCTAAGCTGGCAGCAGAAACAGTGGTCATCTGTCTGTGCCAGCTGAAGAGCCCAGCACCTCCTTCGTGCCAGCTCTGGCCCTTGCCTGACCACGCTGAGCGCTGGCGGGGCTCACCGAGCCAACAAAGAACTAACCCAGTCCCAGAGGGATGATGTTTGCTGCTGGTTTAATAACCAGCAGCACCACCTCAACCTGGAGTATTGTAAGAGTATTTCCAGTGATGTATTCTTCTATTTCCCAGACTTTTCAACAAGCTGGAAGAAGAAAAACAAGACAAAACGCAACAAAGCACCACCAAAAACCAGTGCTAACCCACAGCATTTTTCACTATGTCTGTCAAGGCTATTACCAATGCAGAAGAAAAAACCAAAAGGCTAAAGCTGGTTTCACAGAGCCAGAGCAGACACTGCCAGGGAGCAGGGTACTCTGTGCTGGGCCCACATAAGGTAGAGCTCATCCTCATTTAACCCAGAGGAACAGAGTTTACATATCATGTCAAACAACCAATCCTTTTAAGGAACTACCCTCCTTTCAAAACCAGTAGCACTAAAACCTTTGATAAGTTTTAACAACATTTACTTTTTCAAAGCTAGAAGTACATAGCTTCTTATCCAGCGATTTACTGAAGCGTTAGTGTGAAAAGCATTTCTAGAATTAACTAAAGTAATCCCCTATACAATGGGAGCAGGTCAAGCTTTATTTCAAAGCAGAATATAAACTTTGCGGTCTCGTAATTGTCAAAGAAGGTTGTTCATGACGAGGTACTGCACAGAGACCACACTAACAGCAAAGGCAAGATTCCTTCAGCGTTGTGACAACAGAGATCTCCACCCTGAAGCTTCGCTCTTGAAGGCTGCAGAGACTTGGTGCTCCACTGATAACCAGAGATGCTGCGTTAGCGCAAGAACCATCATATTGCATTAGTGTCTTTCAGAGCGCAACGTGTAGCTGACTGCTGTCCACTGAAGCAAAAATCCATGGTATTTCTGCCTTTCCAAAGCATCCTGCAAACAAGCACCTCCCTCCTGCCCAGGGAGCTGGCAAACACCTTTCTAGGCTCCCTACCATCAGGATAGCTCTAGAATGCCCCTACTCCAAAAATACTTTAAAATTACCAGAAATAGGTGCAAACTGAATTCAGCTTTGATTTGAAAGGCAAAGTGGCTCAAATACACAGCCAAGACATTGCTTTCATCTCCTGCTTGCACCCAGCCTCCTGGTTCATACCAATAGTCCAGAAGCTCAAGATGCTTTGATTCTGTTCTAAGCTGATGAGAAGTGGTGTGCGCTGCTATCTGTGCCTCCTTCCACCTCAGCAAATCTCACCCCTTCCTCTCAGGCAAGGGCCCAGCCTGTAACTCAGATTGGAGGTGACAAACATTTTACCTTCTGCAACTTGTTGCACCTCCACATGCGCTCACACACAAGGTACAAGACTTCCCACAGCCCTCCAAGTCAGCTGCCAAAGCTGAGCTAAGGCTTTGTGTCTACCCTCCCAAAGCAACATACAGTCCTAGCAAGGTGACAGAAGAACTCTGAGCAGAAAACCGTGGGGCAATGACACTAATTTAGGACACTCAAATCACAGAGTGCTGCAGGAAGCCCACACGAGCCAAGGGTGAAGTATTCATGACAAAGGGCTCGGGATGGGGCATGAACTTTCACATGCCACCAGAAACTCAGGGTTGTAACACCTTCAGGAAACAGCAAAATCTGTGTCTTTGGAAGAGCTTTTACTAAAAATAAACACCCCCCTCCACTAATAAATCTGCTCAGGACACCATTAGAAGCCCTAAAGTTTTTTTCACCAGGATTTTCATACACAAAATAGTTGTTCCTAGATGCAAACCCTCATCTGAGGGGAAGACTCCAGGAAGTCTCCCCAAAACATTTCTATCACTGCCTCTTTTACACAGAAGATTACCTCAGATATTTCAGCATGTATGTTTTTCCCAAATCCCCTTTCTCTCGACAAATGGAAGAAGGGGAGCTGACAGTAAAGTCTGTCACACTATACTCAGAAGACAAGCACGTTTTCAACTGTTCAAAGCACGATGAGGGTCAGTTCCAGAGAGCAGACCATCAGAGTCAGCAGCCCCTCCATGACTGTACCCACACAGCAGCCAGGCTGCAAGTGAAGGGGTTTCCAAGTTTACTTCAGCCAGCTTTTAACGTTAGGAGAACTGCAGTTTGTTACTCTACCTTCATAGATGTTTTCATTCAATACACATCGCTCTGCAGCGTATAGTAGTCTGTTAGAGCACAGAGTTTATCTAAGCAGACATGACAATCATGTACTCAGCGGGGGATTTCTCAGAACATCATCATTCAAACCTTTTCTATTGCCTGCAGGTAGTGATTATTTCATCTTTTCACCATGCTGCTTCATAACTAAGAGGGCCACGCCTGCTCCCAGGGAATCCAAAACAAAGTACAAAGTCTTCAGCAGTGCAGGAAGCCCTGTGCCAGGAAACACACACAACACATGCTCAGCGAGGGGACACAGCCATGTCACTTCTTGCCTAGGGGTCAAAAGGCAATTTCTGCATCTCACTAACAGAAAATCTTCTAAGAGGTTCATCGATTATGAAAGCAAAACAAATAAGATGCAGCAGAAAAAACAAAACAAAACAAAACCCCACTCCCCAGTTTTAGAGACGCAGTAACTAACAAAGGTACCTGGTTAAACATCTCCTCCTTTCTGGCTGTTGTAAAGGCTCAACTAAAGCTCCGAGGGCTGAGTGAAAGATCAGATTCGACTCCCACAAATCAAGAAACTGATTGAGAAATACCAAGTGCTGAACGAGTTCCACTGCTCTCTGTTGCTCCACTGCTCCTGCGGATGTGATGACAGAGGATCCTGCCGGCTGCGCCTTTGGCCCGAGCAGTGCTTGCAGACCGCTATCTGCGGGTGCCAGAGGACAATCCAAAGCTAGGGAAGGAGCTGGGTTATTATTGGACAAAGAGGAGATACACACCAGCTTCACCATGTCCAGCTCTGAGATTTCACCTCAGTCCGTGTCAGAACCTGTGCCAGACTGATACTCCTGGATGCTGCGACCCTGCCCGGCTCACAAGGCAAGGATCAAAAAACCACAGGTGGCTTTGTTGGTACCACCTCACCGTGGAATCACCGCTCGATGGGAGAGCTGAACTACTGGCAGGCACTGGCCTCTGGGGATGCAACTGGCTGAGGAATCAGAGCAAGCTGCAGCTGCAGCAGCAGTACTTCTGATTCCATTGTCAGCTGGTGGCAGCTTTCCCCACAGTTTGGGCAAGTCACTGGACGGACAGGAAAAATGCTTTCAGTGGCTCATCAGCCAGCTATGATGGTGCTCATTTTGGTGATTACCTAGAAGATATTTACTCTTATTTATTCTGTGTACACATTGTTTAATAGGAAGGAAGCGGGGACAGATGGAGTGAAGTACTTGGACCTCAGGGATCTTTACATGGGTGGAGTTTTTCCAAATTAGTCATTCCAGACGCAAAGACTTAGGAGGAGAGGGAAGCAGGAGAGAAAGGCTACCGTATGCATTTTGTAACGCTTTACAGAACCTTCAGGGCCTTGTTCATTGCGGGGTTTTTCAATAGTTTATATGGTCTGAGCACAGCAATTTTTCCTAAATGTTTAATTAAAACTTAAATAACATTGTTTCCCTTCAAAAACAGTAAGATAATCAGAGAACCGTGAATCCTTCTGTCTCAAAAGAGTACAAACAGCTAAGAGCACCAGCTCTGGATAAAAGCTCTGCTTTATCAGAAGCACTATCAGGAGTCAGTGCACTAAAAGCCAAGATTAAAAATTCACCAGCCTTGCCCATGGAGCTTTGCTGATGGGCCACGGTGATCTGAAAGGCTGCTTGATGGTAACAGTTAAGCTACTGAAGGTGCAATGGTGCCCCTGGTCAATCCACAAAAGAAAGTAATAGAATTCAGAAAATGCAGTGGCTTCAGTCAACAGCCCCCGAAAGTTCTGCTTCTATAGTAAAAATAATAAAATAAAAATGAATCTTTAATAGTAGATGTTGTTGCCAGCAGAGGAGTTGCTCTCTGAAGAGCCTTTGGCACACAATACTAGACCAGCATTGTTAGACAGACTAACTCGGTAACAAACAACGCTTCACAAGACAATGAGCACGATGCATTCAAGAGAGCTACAAACCAAAGAGAGGAATAATAATAAAACAAACAAACAAACAAATCACCCACACAATAAACCTCTGACACCTTTGACAGATGACTCTAACATGACCTATCCAACCTCACTGCAACTGAATGACTCCTCCAGCAGAACATCTCCCCGCTCACCATGCCTGGAGGGTGCTCGCTTGGCACTTCTAAGACCTCAAGCTTCCTGAATGAGCAATGCTACCACTTGCAAAACGTCAACAATGCATTAAAAAGATGTCTAATGAAAGATGCAGCAGCTGCCTCAGACCCCCAGAAGCCATCAGACAGACAAGTGCACATCGCCAACTTGCGTCACACACAAACAAGTGACTTCTGACAAAAGTTGCCATCATTGCTTGGTAGTTCTCTTTAGCACAACAGCCCGTGCCACAGAAATCTCATCTACCCTTCCCGTTACCAATTTGACCAAGAAACCAAGTGCTGGAGAGAACAGAGCAGCTGAACTATCCTCTGGCTCTCATCACACCTTTCCAGAGCAGGTCAGGGCACGCTAACTGACTAAGGGGTATACGACGAGAGCTTTCCGCTGCTTTGGGTAGACACAGGCGACAC
Source organism: Megaceryle maxima (assembly GCA_024605025.1). Classification (NCBI taxonomy): domain Eukaryota; kingdom Metazoa; phylum Chordata; class Aves; order Coraciiformes; family Cerylidae; genus Megaceryle; species Megaceryle maxima. The sequence goes on from JANHGN010013493.1 coordinate 16,206, forward strand.
AACCCCGCCGTGGGTCGGGACGCACGGTGCCCACGGCCGCATCCCCTGCCAGGGAGTGTCGGGGCACACAGAAGGCAGCTGGGGCAGCGCCCGCGGCACAAGCCTGCTCAGCCCGCTCCGAGGTGTCCTCGGCACAGAGGCCGGCGCAGCGCCGTGGCTCCGGGTTGCGTGGCAGAGACCGGGTCCGAGCCGGTCCGGTCTGACAAAACGCCACAAAAACACCGGCGCGGAGGCGCTCCGAGAAGCGCGGCCATCCCGGGCGACGAGGGGCCGGCGCTGCTCGCCAACGGCCTTCAGCTCGGGACACGGGGCAGGCCCGAAGACCGGAAGGTCGCTGTCCACCACCGCCCGCCGCCCCTCGGAGCCCAAGCTCGGGCCGGTGCCCGCGGAGGGAGGTCTCAGAGCCGCGCTGGGCAGCGGCTGCCCCGGCCCTGCAGCCGGGCCCGCCCCCTGCACCAGCCCAGCCCAGCCCGCTGGGGACCCACAGCCCCGCGCCACCGGGGGCAGGGGTCCGGCCCCAGCCAGCCCCGCACCGCCGTGACACCGGCCCGGGCTGCGGCCCTACCTGCCCGCCCGGCCGGCCCGGCCCCGCTCCGCCTCCTCCTGTCACTCTCCACCGGCCCCAGCGCTTTCCAATATGGCGGCCGCCCCCACGGCGCTGTCCCCGCCGCTGGCCCCGCCCCCGCGTGCGGCACGACGGGAGCGCGCCCCGCCCGCCCGTTCAAATCAATACAGGAAGCGGCGGCGCGCGGCGCCATGGCAACGGTCGCGGGGTTGGGGGGCGGAGCTCGGCGAGTGACGTCACGGCGCCGAGCACCTTCCTGAGGCGGGGCGCGAACCGGCCTCGCGGCTCCCCGCGCGGGGCCGCCGGGCGGTGACGGTCAGAGCGCGGCCTCGGCCTTGGGCCCCGCGGCTCGCTGGGGGCTCCGGGGGACTCCAGCGGGCAGCGCAGGGCCCGGTTCGGCGGGGGGTGGCAGAGCCGCGGCGCCCGTTCGCCTCCCTCCCCTCCCAGCGCAGTCCCTCCAGGCTGGGGCTCGCGCTGGGGCTCGCACTGGAGCTCAGCAATGGGCGTGGCTTGGGGATGGGAGGACAGCGGCCTGAGGAGCCACCGCCAGCTCTGCGCGGATGCCATCCGGGAGGATTTGCTCCCTTGAAATCATTCCCAGCGCCTGCCCGAGAGCCACCCCGACCTGCGAACCTTTCCCGCTGGACCTGCCCCTTTCCCTTCCGCGGGGCTGGCCCTGGCAGGGCTCAGTGTGTTTACGGGGGGTCGAAGGAGGCAGAAGATTCCCCACTCCAGTGCTCTCATAACTCAATGCCAACCCGCTGACAGCCCGCCCTGCACCAGTGACCGACCTTGGCGATGCAGCGAGCTGCCGGCACATGAAACCCCTGGTACCAATGCAGCTGGGTCTCCCCTGATTAACCCAGTATCTCTTTGCATCTCCGTTGTATGTTATTTACAACAATAAGCAACTAATAACTTGCAACCTAAGAAGGATCGGAGATACTCTTCCTAAATCGCCCCGGAGTCAGGATGTGAGGCATCCCGGCAGCCTCCCTGGAGGGACACACCCATTCCCTGGTGTCACATGAGACCCCGGGATGGGGAGTACCTTAGAGTGGTTGGGGCGGGAAGGGACCTTTAAAGCTCCTCTGGCCCAAGCCCCTGCAGGGAGCAGGGCCATCTGCAAGCAGAGCAGGGTGCTCAGAGTCTCAGCCAACCTCCCCTGCAATGGCGCCAGGGATGGGGCAGCCACCACCTCTCTGGGCAGCCTGGGCCAGGCTCTCACCACCCTCAGCACCAACAATTTCTC
>JANHGN010013494.1:0-23373 GCA_024605025.1 Megaceryle maxima
AAAATAAACTTTACCACAATACTTGTGTTGGTTTTAGCACAATACTCTTTCTTGTAAATTACCTGAAATTGTTGTTCTACAACAGATCAGTGGTGCTCCTGGACAGCCAAGCATCAGTCTCTTATGCATGCAAACAAATGCGTTTGTGTTAGGCATTTAATATCTGTAGCAATTGCTGTTCATCTTCTTGTTAGCATGAATGTCATGTGCAACTTTAATGTATGTGAGTTAGCTATGTCATGTTAGAGAATGCATTGCTGTTGGAGAAGAGAGTGTGTGGAAGTGTTTTTCAGCTGGCTTTTTTTCTTGTGTGAATCAGAGAGCTCCAGTGACTCAGAGTGTGACTCGGAAGATGACAGCAGCTGCTCTAGCAGTTCAGATTCTGATGTTTTTGACGTCATTGCAGAAATTAAGCGTAAAAAAGCACACCCTGATCGTCTCCATGAAGAACTGTGGTACAATGACCCAGGACAGGTATGATGGGAGGAAAAATTACTGTGTGTCTGAAAGACATACTCCCCTGTAGGCTGTAAATTCTTCATTTTTGTCGAACATACTGACTGACATCTATTTCAATATGCATTTTTTACCCCCCTTTTCCCTTTTCTGTCTCATCTTCTTCAAAGCACTTCACTTTTGATTTCAAGAATGTGGTTTCAGCTCATGAATCCTGGGGATTATTCAGCTGGAATCATGTTTGACAGTGTTAGTAAAACCTGAATTGCTAACTGTGTGCTAATGTTGTCCTCTTAGACCCAAGATAAAGATAAACAGATTAATTCTGAGATGGAGAAAAGGCAGCATGTTTACCTACTTTACAGATTTTTCACTGAAAAGCTCTCAGCTCATAATGATAAATAAAGTTTTAAATATGCAGTTAACACTCCTAAATTGTTGTCTAATGGTTCTTTTGTAATTGCACGGAGATTATTGTTCTCATTAAACGTAATTGCTGAGCTTGTGAAATGTTGTTTTGAATGTATACATTGCACAGAAGACTGGTTTTTGTTTGCAAATTTACCATCTTCATCTTTCTTAAATATTTTACAGCCTATTCTAACTCATTGTCAAATGGCATCTCAGCAGATTTCTTTTTCTGGCACTTTGAGTGATGTATGAGTTTAGCATGCAACAAATCATAATGTGAAGACACTGTAATGCCTGTTGACACTGGGGTAATTCAGAGGTCTTCTGAATACTCTATTACAGACTCTTATTTATGCTTCAAGTTACAAAGCAAAAAAATAATTTGACTGAGCATAGCTAGCTGTTTTTATTTGTATTAGCACTCTTCAGATAGTTAACCAAAACAATCATGTAGCTCTTGGGCACGCTTGAATGTAATGTTTTAGGCCAGAATATCAGCTAAATAAAAATAAGTGAAATAACTGTAGGATGAATAGATTCAGGAATGTGTGGTTTATGAGTTTCCTACTAAAAAACTTTGTCTCCTAAACACTTTCTTGAGACTGACTCTTCATCTTTCTTGAAGGGGCTGAAATCAGATCATGGTGAGCTTGCCAGTGCTGTACCGCTTCTGAGCAGATTTTATTTGGCAATGTTTGAAGTTTCCTAGCTTTTTGGCATACCAGATAAATACCTAGGAGTTGCTAGAAAATAAAATGTTAAAGCTGATGCCACCACAGTGGCCTTTTTCCTTACAAGTATTATCTGCTTGTTTGTGTTGCCCTATTGGTCAGAGAAAGCTAGAAGCTGTTGCCTGTGTAAAATTGTGATCTTTCAACATAATTTTAACATCACTTGGTACTTGCTCTTCTGCATTCTTTTCCATTAATTGTGTCATTAGGGACAAGATAAGTATCTGACTTGCATTTCAAGTCCTAGGCTTTACGGGTACTTCACATCTCTCAGTTTTGGTCTGTGCATTTAATATAACAGAGGCAGTGTTAGTGCTGAACAGAGATAAGAATTAAAAATGACATTTTTCAATACCAAGTGATGATTATTTTAATAGCCTCAGTAGGCCCTTATTTTGTGGGGAATGATGAACAATTTGCTACCGACTACATTTTTTTAACTCTTTTGTTTTGTGGCTGTATAAACCAGTGAGGAAGGATGCTTTTACCTATGATTCAGTTTCACTGAGCCTGTACTTCCCTTAAGGGTCTCAGAGCATGGTAAAAAATGCGTGAACAAAAAGCCATCATGTCACTCTTGTTAAGATTGCATGAATAAGTTCCCAAAGGAGCAGAGAATTGTTCTACTTCTTAAGTTTCTTTGCACATAAACATTTTGCCAGTCTGAAGAAATTAAACTGAGATGAGCATTCAGAGACTTAATGTCAAAACTAAAAAGCTTTGTAGTCTAAAGACTACATTAACAGCAGTTTGGTGGATCTTGCTTCCTGAGGTATCTTCACACTATATCTCTTTTGTGGTGATGCTTTTTAGCCCTACCATATTTAAGTTTCAGACTGCTTATAATGGCATGGAAAGTTTTGGGTTTTTGTATTGCATTGCAAGGTTGTTGGGTTTTTTTCTAAGTCTAAAATATTTCAGTTCTCGGATTCAAATTTTGAAAATCTCCATTAAAGCCTGGGGTTGGGAACTTAATTTGTGTCTCTGGTTTGCTTCTGGGTTGTTTTGGTTTTTTTTTGATATCTGCAAAGGGCATGATGTTAAGAGCAGAAAACTGTAATATATTGCAGTAACTGATAGTCTGCATTGAACTTGGTCATAAAAGTGAAAGAAAGACACTAGCTTTATACCATTCACAGTGGCCCAAGTTGTTACATCTAGTTGATGTACTCATACAGAACACTGAAGTGGATACTTTTTTCCTCTTTCCTCTTTTACACTCACCTGTTCTCAGGATGTCTTTGAAGTGTTTCCATTCATTTTTTTAAAGTACCAAGTAAAATCTTGAAAAGACCTGCATCCTTCTGGATTAACCCCTCTGCCGTGTGGCAAAGCTGTCAGGGAAAGGATTTCAGTCAGGGAACTTAGTGGAACTGGTTGAATATGGAGATTTCAGCATGTAGATATTTGCATGGACCTGAATTTTGCTAGGCAGACAGCCCTGCTGTTTGTATGTATAAGAAATGGGAAAAAGTGTATATGATAGTAGAGTGGTACAATTCTGCTGAGAGTGTTTTTCCATCTTGTGTTTCTGAAACAGCAATGAAGTTCTAATGCTATTGTGCAGTTTTCTTACAGTAGTCTCTACTGTTTTCACTTTTATTGGTTTAAGAACATCCACTTAATCTAAGCATGACAGGCTTTTAGAAGCATCAGCGCTTCAGGCATTAAAACCAACATACTTTTCCAAAACCATTTTTCAATAAAAAACAGAATCCTATTTCATTTTTGACAGATGAATGATGGACCTTTGTGCAAGTGCAGTGCTAAAGCCCGACGAACGGGAATAAGACATGGCATTTATCCTGGCGAAGAGGTAAGTAATTCTAAGAATTGCAATTATGAATACATACTTCGCTTGATTTGAGGGGTTTTTCCCCACAATTTATAGGCTGAATAAAAACTCCTGTGTGACTTGAAATCACTTAGTTATGTAACCTCATATTTAAAATGCACTATCACCTGAAAACTATGGAAAACTTTTGCCTGCATTTGTTTACTTTTAGAGTTGTTTGTTTGCTTGTTTTTTTGTTCTTTGCATTGCAAGGGTTTTTTTTTTGGGGGGGGGGGTTGTTTGGGGTATTTTTAAGTTTCTGTAACACATTAATTAAAAAAAAAGTGCTTAAATATCTACCATCCTCAAGTGGATGAGTATGTTATGTATATTCTCTTTGTGAAGGGTTAGTTTTAAAAGTAAAAGCAAAAGTAAATAAAACAATAGTTCTTCTGCTGGCAGGAGCAGAAGGCTTGCCAGGAGGAGTTCTTGCCTTAGCACTAGAGTGTGTCTGCACTGCAAACTGTCAAGCAGTTTAAGTTCTTTATGAATATGTGATTAGAAAAAATGACTCCATGAGCTTCCTGAAACACATTTTAGAATGGTAGTGCCTTTCTTTTGAAAAATGTTGTTGAAATACTATTTGGTTATTTTCCTTAGAAATACTCATTTGTATAGAGCATGCTCGGTCAGTAGTGTTTCTTGAAATAAAAACTGCACTTGGATGATCTTAAGCTTTTTTATTCTAAAAAACTTTGTTCTTGTGAAAAACTTGGAAAAATTTAATATGTAGGTTTTACAATCTAGCTTTTAAATTTTTCTTGAATACTTCCATTTTTTTCAGTATGTCTTTCTTACATATATTTGCTGAAACATTCTTTTCGTTCTCTGCAGTCAAGGCTTTCTTAATGTTCCTGTGAATTGTTCCTGTGAATTATTCCTGTTCAGAAAAATGTCTTGTCCAGTGTAGTATCTGCTTGCTGTCAGGATTATTTTTTGTCTTCCACGCAGAACATTTTTTTTCATTCTGAATAGCCTGGTGGCAGCCTTTGATCTGCAGCAAATTGGATATAGGGCATACAGGAAACTGGTTCTGTCTGACTGTTGAGGATTTTTAGGTCTTTAAACTGGACTGCTTCAGAACAAGCTGAAAGAAAATCTGAACCCCAGGCATTTAGTGTTGCATCACAGGGCATGGAGGGTACCTTTGCACCTCACAGGGCAGGCGTTACAACCTGACAGACAGAGCAGGGTTACCAGAGCTGCCTCTGTGGTGATAGACTAGTCCCTTCTCTTTGGGCCCCAGATTTGCCCCAAACAGATATGCTGATACCTGTCTATTTTTATAGCATACTTTGAGGTCTTTTCAAGTGAGCTCCATGTTCCCTTTTTGTAAACTTTTAAAATCAGTTTCCTGAAACAAATTTATATAAAAGAGTAAATTAGTCTGGTATGTAAACAAATGCTGTAAGAAAGATGGGGAGTCACATGGAAAAAGAAAAACTACAGCAATGTTTTTCACATTTTTTTTCCTTTTGAATAGGTTTAAAAATATTTCTGAAAGTGAAAATGTAGATAAGGCCTCACTTTCCCTTTTCCCAGAATGCTTAATTATGACAACCTGCTTTTATTTAATTTTTCGTAGTGCATATTTCATGGCTATTAGAAGTGCTTTATTCTCTCTTTTAATCTAAATTTGCCTTGACTCTACACATAATTCTACTTATCTCTTTCTTGAAGCCTATTAAACCATGTCGCCCCATGACCAACAATGCTGGAAGACTGTACCACTATCGAATTACTGTGTCGCCTCCCACAAACTTCTTAGTAAGTACTTTGTAAACAATTCTAACTAGGACTCTAGTTTCATTTTCAGTGATGGAAGTAGTACTGCTTCTTGCTTACTTTATGATGGTTTTGTTTGCTTTTTAAGACAGACAGACCTACTGTTATTGAGTATGATGACCATGAATATATCTTTGAAGGGTTCTCAATGTTTGCACATGCCCCACTGACAAATGTAAGTATCTTCATTACTACACACATGGGATTTGTTTGGAAGGTAAGCTGTTTCTGCCCTGAAGGAGAACTTGTCTAAAACAACAATATGTATATGTTGCACGCATCTTGCTAGCATTAGCATCAGGAGAAGGACATTTGTGCTAATGAACAGAACAGAACAGCCTAGGTTGGAAGGGACCTTAGGGATCATCTAATCCAACCTCCCTGTCATGGGCAGGGACGCCTCTCAACTAGATCAGGGTACACAAGGCTCTGTCCAACTTGGCCTTGAACACCTCCAAGGAGGGGGCAGCCACAACATCTCTGGGCAGTTTATTCCAATAATGAGTCTTGGGCTTTGTCTTGACTAATTGTGGCAAGCATTGTCTTCAAACTGTGACTGAGACTGTGATGAGCATCTAATGTTTTTACACGTTTCACAGTTTCGAAGTGAAATAAGCCATGGAATAACTGGTTAAAACTGTTAATTGAATTTAAATTGGATGGAGAGGTTTGTAAAATTGGAAAAGCTTAAAAAGCCAACAACAACGACAGAAAGGTTTTCCCTGTAAGTGACTAATAGACTTTTCTCAGAGGATTTTTTGAGGATTTCTCTCTTCTAAAAACTACCTAGATATATTCACTACTTTCTAACATCTGTTCAGCTTCTTCAGGAAGTTATGATTTTTATTAAAAGTTGTAGATATTTAAAGGCAATTAATTCTATGCTTTGAAAGCAAATATAATGAGAAAAGGACATGATTGGTAACTGGCTGCCTTGCTTTTCCAATATAATATGACAGCCATATTTGAATGAAAAATACACAAATACTTAATTTCTATACATTTGAAAATTCTTTAGTTTGTGGATATTTCAAGAACTGTTTTTCAAATGCCTGTAGTGTATGTTTGTTTCCTTGGGTTTTATACCTACTACTAGCTACACCACCATACCAAAACCCAGCATAAGAATGGTTGTCAGTACGGGACTGGGGTGTAAGAATACTCGAATTGAAAGGCACTGAGAAGAAAGTGGGGTTTTCCTGACAGTTTGCTTACATAATGTGTAAGACAACACTTTACTTCTAATGAGCAGAGGAAGCAACTCTTGTTGGCAAGAAGTCAGTGAGAGCGGAGTTCAGCATGTAGTGTAGACAACATGAAGAACTCCTGCCTGGTGGCATTAACTGAGCCTTGGGGTTCAAGGCAGGTTTGTCCCAAGGCCGAACATTTTCTCTCTGCAAATAAGTGAAAAGGAACAGTTTTCTTTTACTCCCACTAAAAAGATAAAGAGTCCACCTCATTTGTATAGTTTTTGTGTCTACTGCATGACAGGAAGGCAGAGAGTGGAAATCTTTATGGAAATCTGTTACTATACAGAGAACAAGGAAAACTCTTCTTGTCTGCCATGAGTGGTTAACAAAGACATTGAGCTTACTCTTACTGTAAAGTCTTGTGTGTTTTCTCTCATTCCAAATAGGGGAAATGATCAGCAGCAAATGATTACTTTTTTATAGAGTTGAATACAAAGCAACACTGTATTGTGAGTTCCTGTTACTAACAGGTATAAAGGCGTTTGGAAGGAGTCGCTTGCTGCCTTGAGGTGAATTTTGACAACATAAAAACTGCTGTTTGAGAGACATTTTGGAACATATTTGATAAAAGGGAAGTGGCAAAGTGCAGCAAAAATAGACAACGAATCACCAACGTCTTTCAATCAAACAAATTCCCCTAAAATGAAATCTTAACTTTGTGTACTCTTAGAAGCCCTGCTACTGTTATATTACTGTTACTCAGCAATAATTGAGTAAGTCAGATATTAGGGAGAATGGTTAGTACAGAAATTATAATTTTCTTTCTTAACTACTGTAACAATTAACCCACCACATGTTCCTTTGCTCATATTTGTTTGTGTACGTGGTACTCCAATTCAGGGAGATTTTCATTGTGGTCATTTCTATAAGGCATTCATTTTCTACTCAATACAAAGAAAAAAACCCCAGACTGCTGAGTTTCTGAATCAGAATATCCTTTCCTGGTTGAACTTACATGTTAGAAAGTAAGCAAACATTCCCTGTATTTTTTGTTTGTTGTTTCTTTTTAAAAAGACCCACTGATTTAAATGTGACAGGTTTTCCTCTCCTTAGATTCTGAATGGGACATTTAGCTTCCAAGTTTTTTTATATTTTTGTATTCACATTTAATATTGTATGAAAGATTAGGAAATGCAATTTTTTTGTTTGGTTGTTTAGTGTAGCTCCTTAGTTTATCATGTAGGTAGGTATCAACAGGTTTTTGTAGCCAAATAGTCAAATATTTGACAGTGGGCTGCAAGAAAATGCAAGCAGAATTATTTCATTTGTGCTCAGTCAATGAATTTCAGTGCAACCCCAGCACTGTTAAGGTATTTGTGTGCTTATCGATGCGAAATAACCTGGGCTTGCCTCACTTTCACAGACAATTGAATTGTTCTAAGAGTCTTTCATGCTTGCAAGGCCAGTGAATAGTAAAACTTGCTAAGAGCTGTAGATATGTAGGGTAGGATTAGGCATTCCTGTAGTCTTTTAGAAATTTAGCTTTTTTTTTTTTTTTTTTCTTTAAAAAGCCTATTTTAAAAACCACCTTCAACAGATGATGAGCTTTGCAAATGAACCTTTTTATGAAGGTGAAAAAAATGAATTAGATGTTTGTCTTACTATTTACTTGAGTAAACTGTGTATATTTATTGGCTGAAATTAGTATAAACCTATAAATTTATCTTGAAGTTCCTATATTGTGTTGTTATGACCTAAAGCCATATTTTAAGACAGTATAGCTAATGTATTTGGCAGCATGCTAAAATCATTGTTACCAGTCTGACAGGTTTTGTCACAAACAATGAAATATGTAAAAGTGAGAGAAGATACAGTTTTGCTGAGCTTTGCTTTTTCTTTTAAACAAAATTTCATCTCCAGTAGATGGCATTATTTAATCTTCCTTTACCATCCTTCCTGTCCTGTATTATTACAGAGGTGGAGGTTAGAACTGTTACTTCTCTTGCATGTGCTTGTGTTCCTGTCTTTTCATGATCCCCCAGAACAGCCTTTGCATACAAAGTTCTATTAAGTATACATTTAATGCTGTATCATTTTCAAAACAATTTCTGTTTTCCTTCCAGATTCCTCTATGTAAAGTAATCAGGTTTAACATTGACTATACAATTCATTTCATTGAGGAGATGATGCCTGAGGTAAGAAGGATAATTAGTCAAAATGTCAGAGTGGGTAATGAGTTGTTGATGTGCTTAATGGATTAAACTCTTCAGAATCCCATCTCCTGAAGTCTCTTAAGACACAGGCTCTGTTCTGAACAAGTGGCTGAAAAGGAACTTGCACTCACAGGTACTAGCATAAATCCATCTACCTATACATTGAAATCAAATAGTAAAATGTGCTTATATCTATAGCTTCTTTTCATTTTAAGTTATATACAATATATGTCAGTTACTTCTATTTATAAGCTGTTAGACATTATCCTTCTTTTACGGTTGACAAAAAGAAGGCATATGGAGGTGCTGGTTTGCCAGGACCAAATAAGTCAATGGCAGAGTTGAAACTCAGACATGAGTTTGAAGCTCTCGGGATTGCTAATCAGTGCTTAATATAAGCTGTTGCCAAAACAATTTTCCAGTGGATAGAAAAAAATCACATTCAGTTACTAATATTTTTAATTTTTTTTTTTTTTTTTACAAATTAATCCCTGGTGAAGCCAGTTTGTGAAGTAAATTGCTGCAGTGGAACAACATATAGGTACAGAAACACCCTTGCATATTAACTACAAAGATAGGATCAGTGGTTAATTTAGTCACACATATTTACATTTTTCTTTCTTGTTATCTCTCTGTTGCTCAACAGCACCTAAGTATATGCAAGAACCCTGAAATTCCTCAGCAAGACAAATATGATCAAAACAATTAATTTATTGTTACTGAATCTGCTGTGGTGTATCCAAATCTTGTTCTAAACCAAGTGACCAACAAGCAAAATAGGGAATTTGACATTTTCTTGGACTCCTGGTCAACTGGCAGACCATTTTTTATTAATGCATTCTTGCAAAAGAGATTGTACAGATGGTGATTTATAACCTTTCAATATGAATATGTGGGAAAAAGTGAAGTACTAGAAAAATCCTTCTCAGAAATATGTCATCTGTTTAGCTTACTCTGGTGAAAGGGTTTTAGTTCATGATGAATTATTGCAGATTTATCATTTCTGTCTATAGTGGTGATTTGGACATTGATTAAAGAGTCTTCATTACAGTGCTTTCTTGATGATACTTTCTGGAGAGATCACTGTGTTATGTTACAGCAGCTGATTACAGATATATCAATACTGTTTCCAAAGCCCAGTGTCTAGCAGTTGGCAAATATGAAGGCACTGTTTTTAAGTTGTTCTATTTAAATATATGCAAGTGGCATTATTTGTATTACAGTATTATATAATTCTGGTTCACTTTTTTCTTTCCCCAGAATTTCTGTGTGAGGGGTCTTGAACTGTTCTCTTCATATCTATTCAAAGATATTTTGGAGCTCTATGACTGGAATCTTAAAGGTAACTTCTATTTAGAGGAAAAAAAACCCAAACGTACAAAACCCCAGTTAATTGCAACTTTCCTAAATAGGACTCTTATTTTGTTGTGTTCTTTGGTTTAAAAAGAAAAAAGTGGGAAGGGACCTCAAAAGAACCAAGTCAAATGCTGGTTTATGTGAGAAAGACAAACTTCCAATTTGTTTTGCAAGAGGTTGAAAAATATTCGAGTCCAGTGGTGTGGGCTTTAGCAATTAAAATGAACAAACTTGACACTGTGTTCTTCCAGATGAACTAAATTTCTGTCTTTATTAAAAGCTGTTGGGTTTTTTTTTGTTTGTTTGGTTGTTTTTTTTAATCAAACAGTAAATATTGTAGTATGTTTAATAGTACACAGTATTGTGTGCATGATATTTTGAAAGCCAAGGTGTCAGGTAAACTATTCTCTCTGTTCTATAAACGAACAAACAAGTTATCCAGGCAGTATTTCTCTACGGTCAACTTTCAAAACAGTGTCATACAGACAGCCATAGAGGGATAACATATCATTAGAGCTGAATGGTTTTGACTTGACAAGATGAAAATACATGTTTCTGTGCAGACTGCAACAAAGGAGAATTTCAGGGATGATCCTAAAAGAAAACCAAGAATATCAAAGGCATTTCATTTCAGAATCTGTAGGTGTGTTTTGGTATCTTGACTTTGGTATCTATGGACATGCTTTCTGCAGTTAAGCAAAGAAGCATACAAGTTTCATACATATTATGTAGCCTTTGGTTTGATACTAAATATATGCTAATATCAGTTGGGTTGGTTTTTTTGTTTGGTTGGTTGGTTGGTTTGGTTTTGTTTTTCTTGTGTGTGGGGTTTTTTTTTGTGTTTTTTTGGGGGGGGGTTGGTTTTTTTTGTATCAGTGGTTCTGATTGCATCTTTTTTAACACCAACTTACTTATTGGTTTTTGGTTTTATTTTCATGCAAAACTTTGGATGATGACATAGGAAACAAACAAAAAAATAGCATCGTGGAAATGTCCTTCTTATCTTTGCTGTTGTAAAAAAAAAAAGACAACCAAGCAAACACTAATTGTTAACTAATTCTTGTGTCTCTATGGCTTAAGTGAAATAATGATATATTTTTTCTGTATCACTGTTTTTTAGGTTATTGTAGCTTTCTTCTAGATTGTCCATGTGAAACTTGCACTAGAAGTTGTTACTTTGTTCCTCTCTGCTGTGCATTTTGTTACTTTCGAGATTGAAATGTGGGCCCTGTCAAATGTAATCAACATTAATTGATACTGTGTCAGGGTTGCCTTCTTTTTTTCTTGTTTTGCAAATACATTGCTGTTCATAAATTTTCCTTTTTTTTTTTTTTTCATATTAAAGGTCCTTCACTTGAAAATGACTCTATTTGCTGTCCCAGGTTTCACTTCATGCCACGATTTGTGAGATTTCTTCCAGGTAATGTCTGTATTGTGTAGCCTTATGAAAGTTAGATCTAAAAAGCCCCCAAAATGAACATCCCTGCCCCAAAACACTCAAAAAACAAACCAGCTACAAAAAATACTTATTACCAGTCAAATAGTTCAGTCAGCGTAGAGATCTGGTGCTTCCATCTGAAGTCATTAGTGCTTGCTGGCAGTGTTAATGCTTTACTCAGAAGTGGGATTCAGATGGGCAGGCCATGTCTTGCTTCCAGCTTTTGTCTCTGTCATGGTGATTTTAGGCAGTTTTGGGTCATTCTTGTCCTGCCCTGGGATGGAGCTATGGCATTTGAGGAGTGCTATTATCTAATCTCGCATGTAAAAAGAATTTTATGTCCCTTCTGCTCTTCTGGATACCATGTGATTGCATTAAAATTCTTGATGTGCAGTTTTGAGGGTCAGCGTGATTGGCAGCCTCAAGCACATGGTGTTCTGATTGTTGTTGTTTTGGTTTGGGTTTTTTTTTTTTGGTTTAATGCAAGTTTAGACCTTGCAGCAAACTACAAAAGACAGAAAAACACCATTCCAGTGCAATTCAACCTTAGCCTGCCAGCCAAGGACAAGCTTCAGCGTGTAGTGTTATGCTCATTTTGAGCAAACAGCTTAGGCAGGCATTTAACACATCCTAAGATAGTAGGAGAGACTTTCAGTTGATATAAATGTCATGGTTCCATTGAAAATGTGTCCTGTTGAGATCCTGCCAGTGATTGCTCCAGAAGGATTGTGTGGACAGGAGGATGCTTTTCAGCTGCTGGACTGAGGGTGCAGATGAAACATGGACCAATCTTCATCAAGAGGTCTGTGGCCTGGAGGTCCTCTCTGCTCTGGGCTTTGAAATTTAGTTGGGATATTAATTATAGCTGTAGCTAAATGAGGTTTGGCTCATTATTGCAGAGTGTACTGATGGCTAGATGACTATATTTCTAATTGTTCCTTCCTGGATACACAGCACTGTTCAATCAGAAGCAGAGCTCTGAGGCTTGCTAACAAACATTGAATTGGTTCTGCTGAAGCAATTTGCAAAATAAGCCATCAAGCCACATGTGGCTGATTAACTTGACCTCATCACAAATGGAGAACAAGTTTGACCTGCCTGGTTTGTGTAGCTTGAGGGTATTTTCCTGTTAGTTTAGGGTTTTATATTCTGATCTGTTTTATTTTAGTTTAGAAGTCAGATCTTTCTGCACTGTTTGATTGTTTACTGATAGGAAGAGATGAGTTTCTATCACATGTATTCTTGTGTGCTTCCTCTTTAAGGTTCTCAGCCTGCTAACTCTTTTAAAAAATATTTTTTTCCTGATATTTCTGCATTTATTGTTGTCTTTTGGCATCTTTGACAGATATTTCTTTAATCAAGTTTGCATTTTGTATTGGTTATTTACTGAGCTGTCCTTGGAGATTTTTAACATCTAGAGTATGTATGCAGAACATTATATGCATTTATTCAAAGAAGATATATTAGTGTAACAGATCTCCACACGTCCATCAACTGTCTCTTTAATGATAAAAATTAATTGCTGGTTTCCCATCACCTTTACTTCTCTTTCTTTCATATTTTTCTAACACAGTCTAAAAATACAAGGTTTGGGTTGTCAAATTTTCTGTGTGGATTACTTAGAGACAGGCTTTGGGTAGCTCTGACCTTTGAGCTATCATGCCAGGTTATGCCAGAGAAGCGTAGCATGTGAAATGGTTGCTGTATTGTATTCATTGTGATAGATTTTTATGATAATTAATACATGAAGAGAGTAGAAGATTAGAAAAAACATCTGAGGTCCCAAGTACCGTGTGTTCTGATATGGGAAGAGTCAGGTCTCATAACTACTGTTTAGAACATCTGTCTATAGCAGCCTATACTCTTCCTGTAGTCTTCAGTGAGTAAGAATACACTTTTAAAAAAGATTATTTTGGACATGGGCTGCTTCTTGTGTAACAGGATAATCTAGTTCTTGATAAAGAAAAAAGTCTTGTAAACTGTCTCTCTCTTAATTTGGAGGAAAACTTCACATTTAAAAATCTGCCCCTGAGGCTATTTAGAAGTATTTTCTGTTTCCAGTGAGGTTTGGGGTGTATTTTCCCTATTTGAGATTCCCTCTTGGAGTTTGAATGAGGTTAATTGTTCTAAGAGGCCAAGTTATTCCCTTTCATCTTTTCTGTACCATAGTGCTGTAATCCCAGCTGAAGTAAGAGAAGTGCCTGTTCCCTTGTGCATCTTGTAGAGGACATCATCTTATGCAACGCTGCTGTTATGTAGCAGTTCTGTGAGACTTTTCCTGTGTGCCTGGGATCATGTTCCTTTGTGCTGTGGCATCATCCCCCATGTTGCTCTGGGGCTTTACTAATGAGTTTTCTCCATCCCTTTTTTAATCTGTATGTAGTGATAGAGAGAATGTGCTCGGTGGCAGGACCAGATTGCTCCTGTACCTTAGGGAAGGGAAATCAGTGTTTGTGCTCTGTGGGGATGAAACACACCTTCATACCTACAGATTAACACCTGTTACTTGAAGGAGGGGATCAGAGAGACATGTCAAAATTAAAGCACTGTGGTAGCATGTCTATTTGTTTACTCATGTGAGCAGACATAATGAATTTGAACAGTGAGTGTCTCCTGCGTACTGGTCTGTGAGTAGCATCACTTGTCTTTCCTGTTTGTATCTTCATATCTGTAACTGGCTACCAGGAGCCCGTCAAATGTTTATTATACCATCTTCCTTTGTTACATCCAGACTTTGTTCTGCATGTTTCCTGGGGTATGTGTTTCAAGGGATCTGGACAGGCTGAATTAGTGGGCCAAGGCCACTGATATGAGGTTCAATAAGGCCAAGTGCCAGGTCCTGCACTTGGATCACAACAACCCCAGGCAATGCTACAGGCTGGGGGAAGGGTGGCTGGAAAGCTGCTTGGCAGAAAAGGACCTGGAGGTGCTGGTTGACAGCCATCTAGATAGGAGCCAGAAATGTATCCAAGTTGCCAAGAAGGCCAACATCACCCTGGATTGTATCAGAAGCAGTGTGGCCAGCAGGTCTAGGGAAGTGATCATGCCCCTGTACTCGGCACTGGTGAGGCCACACTTTGAATGCTGTGTTCAGTTTTGGGCCTGTCACCTCAAGAAGGACATTGACATACTGCAGCATGTCCACAGGAGAACAATGAGGCTGGTGAGGGGCCTGTAGCACAAGTCATGTGAGGAGCAGATGAGGGATCTGGGATTGTTTAGTCTGGAGTAAAGGAGACTCAGGGAAGACCTTATGGCTCTATACCACTACCTGAAAGGAGGTTGTAGAGAGGTGGGTGTTGTTCTCTTCTCCCAAAGGACGAGAGGAAATGGCCTCAAGTTACACCAGAGGAGGTTTAGATTAAGTTTTAGGGAAAATTTACAAAAAGGGTTGTAAAGCACTGGAACAGGCTGCCCAGGGAAGTGGTGGAGTCACCATCACTGGAGTTACTTAAAAAAATATGTAGATGTGGCACTTAAGGACAGTTTAGCAGTAGACCTGGCAGTGCTGGGTTAATGGTTGGAATTGATGATCTAAGTATTCAGCAGTTTTCACATGCCTTGATTCATTTAGTGACAGAAGACAGCATGAGGCTCTTTAGTCTTTATTACTGCAAGTAGAGCACATAAGCTCTACGTAGGACTTTTAAGATGCAAGGATAACTTGCTACACTCATCTAGAAGTATCTCATAAAATTTTCAGTATTCTTTAAAAAAGCTGCATAAATGCCTAAAGGCTTTTCATCTACCATTGTAAAAATAATTATAAAAGTGTGAAAAAGATGATGTAGCTGGCCACTGTAACTGATTGTTCTGCCTACTCATTTTAAAGGTTTTTCAGGCAAATTAGAAACTTCAGCTTTGCAGTGTGATGAAACTCTTTCTCTTGCTACCATTACTGTTAGTGTTTCCACTTTCGCAAAGTGTTTATGCATGTGCAGTATTCATCAATAAAATATTTGCCTTCTTATTTGGCAAGTAGCTTAAGGATTTTGCATTTTACTTAGCTCATCCAAGTATTTTGTGTTCTGCATGTTTTCTCTTTTACTCATGCTTTAGGAGTGAGTATATGAAATGTGTTTTATTTATTTATTTATGTTTTTAAGATGGAGGAAAGGAAGTACTCTCAATGCATCAGATTCTTCTCTACTTGTTACGATGCAATAAAGCTCTGGTGCCTGAAGAGGAGATTGCGAACATGCTCCAGTGGGAAGAATTGGAATGGCAGAAATATGCAGAAGAATGCAAAGGGATGATCGTTACCAGCCCTGGCATGGTAGAGCAGATAATTCTGATTTATGAGCAACCCAGTGACACATACATGTCTTGTTTCAAGGGATTTGCTACAGGCTGAATTGGAAAGGTGAAAATGACCAGTGAGAGTTGCAGGTTGGCCTAGGAACCATTTGTTCACTTGTTTCATCCCTAGGAAGAATTGCACTCACTGCTGTTCCACTGAAGGGCAGATTTCCAGATGAGCACTATTTCAATGTGCACATTAAAAGGAACAGCTGTATTTTATGTATGTGAAACTGTAGTTTGCTCCTCTGTTTTCTTATTTTCTCAGTCAGTCTTTATGTTTGTAATCTCATTGTTTTTTCCCTGACCCACGACTAGAGAATTAGTTACTATTTGCTATTTTCTTTCATCTTCCTCTTTTGACAGCCTAGCTCCATTTAAAGTGATCTATCCAGAATCTGCCCTGAATATGGAAAAGGTGTTGTTTTGCCCATGTGGGGTTTTTTCCACATTGTTTCTATGTTGCTCTCACTCAGACTAAGGAATTTTGTGTATATTAATGAATGCATCCATTAATTTTCAGTGCCAAACTTGAAACCCCTATGGCCTTATTATTTTTGAAACAATTAGTATTTTAAAGCATATGTTCTCTGAACACAGCTCTTTTCAACTCCAGTGTTTGTGTGAATTTAGCCCATTTTTCTAACTTTCACATTTAAGAAATGTGGGTCACAGGAATAGATGATGTCCACTATAAGCTGCAGGGTTCTGTTTATGTGGCTAGGTCAGGGTTACAAACCAGTATCACAGTAGTAGAGGCGTGTTTGGATGTATTCAGACTGCCATGCAGCTTTCTTGGTTGTAACACTACTTCTCTGACTTCATTTTCCTTCTTTGCTTATAGCTCAAATTCTTGGAAAACCTGTCCCCAGACTGCAGCCAGGGTGACATCCTAATTATATTTTTCAAGTACATATTTTCAAAGATGTCAGCATTACATTTAGTAAACTAAATTGTAATCATAAGTTGATCATAACTTGGAAAGGATCATTTATTTCTCCCTTGATTTCATTCTGATTGTTTTTGTTCTGGCTAAACCTTTCTAAACAAAAAGGAAAACGAGATCATTTGTAGGAGTGTGGAATACAGAATACAGGTGAACTCTCATTATGCAAAATTCTGAGTTGGTTAAAACTGAGTGCTAAACCAGGATCTCATGATAGAAATTGTTAGACAGCCTTAACTGTTTGACTTAACATAGCCTGTGATTTCTGTGATACAGGTTACATGATGGTGGACAAGTCATCAGCACCTGAATGGGGTATGCTGACATAACTTCAGTGGTTTTGCTGAAGATGCACTGATTTCAACTTGCTAAAACTTCCTTTTTTTCATTTTTAATGAAGGAATGTATGTGTATTCTTCCCCCTTGTGTCGCTGAACTGTAAATGTATGCACAAGACAGTGCAGTTTGTGAGTTGTAGTGTTGTTCCCTCTGAGATTTTGTGTGGTTTTTTACTGACAAACTTTGCATTCTACATGACAGTGTTTTTAGAGATGTGTGTGGACATCAAAATATGTAAGCATAAAAGAAACTTGCAGTGAATTGAAATGTTGAATGTTGTCGTGTTCTAATGCCATTATTAGAACATGATTTTTCTCTCAAGAAGATTGCAATGACTTTCTTCTTAGTTTTGGATTTTTTTCTGTTCATTACAGAATATTCTATTGAGTATGAAAGTAAGTGGAAAAACAGAGTATAAAACCATTTTATATGCATTTTCCAACATTAGAAGAACACTTCTGTTACAGAGACAATGTGAAAACGTTCTACAGAATGACAGTTCTTCAATTCAATTTTATCCACTTGACACAACAAAGGAAAAACACTACAATTTATGTTTCTGTTTTTCTCTGAAACATCATTTCAGAAATAATAATTCCTCTTGTGACTATATCTAGATTTATATATTTATTTTATTTTTCAAAAAGTGGGGAGATAGAGAAGATGGAGATGAGAAAAAAAATTGTATGCCTATAAATTGTATGCATATAAATCCCACGTACTTAATTAATTATTCAGCATTATTTAAAACCATATAATTTATTATTGGTGTTTCATTAGTTAATTAAAACTTTATTTTGGAATAGATTTAAAGGTTCACAAAATTTAATCTTCTAATACTTCACTCTTTCTTTCTAAGATGATGCTGCTTTTGCCACGAGTACAAATGTACATGTATTTTAACATATTTATATACTCCATCTGCATACAATCTCACCATGTCTTCTGATATCAGCAAAGTCTTGATTGGTTAGGAGTAGGAAACAAAGATAATGGGCCTCTGTTCTGTTAGAATCTTTTTTTTATGAGATTTTAGAAGTGAGGTTGTGATTATTAGATGGTCATACTTTTAAGAGAACACAAGGATAAAAGTCTGTTAGAATAATATCTAATTTGCTTATACTCTGTCTACTGGTGCACAGTTTGTACTGTATGTTACTGTGCGGTGCTTTTTGTTCATTTAACCCTCAGAAACAGCACCAGAGAGGAAGGAGGTGTTCACTGTGCCAAAAGGAAAAAGCATAGCCTAGCTACGCCCCTCTCATAACAATTGTGATTCAGTTTTAAACGAGTTCTTGTGTCCTGGTTGATATGAAGCATCTGCAAACAGCTGTGTAACAAAACTCAAAGGCAGTGGCATATGGATAAAGAGTCTGATTTTGAGTGATCCAAAGGCCACAGGTTTCTCACAGACCCTGCTATAGGCATATTGTAAGCTCTTATGCCTTTCCCACCTTTTGAGGATTAGATTACTTCTATTTCAGTGTCTAAAATGTGAAATGTTCGAATAGGAAAATACAATCTGTAATTTTTAAAAATATATTGATTATAATGGGTGGATTGAGTATAAATATTTTTTCATATTCTGTTAATCATATTTTGCTGCCTTTGTTCTCGGAGGAGTTCTGTAGCAAAGCTGCTTTCTTAAGTGGGGGGTGGGTATGAGAGAAGATCCTGACATTTTTAATGAGAGGGGAGAACCAATGAAAATTTTTTGTGAAAGTAAAATATTTTCAAAATTGCCTTTGTACAAACCCCACAGAACCAAATAAATTTCAAGACTTGAAGATCTGGTTTAGAGAACCTCTGCCTGATACAAATCCTCTCCATGGTTTTCATTAGATTTTGTTGTCCTAATCCCTTTTTACTGGAAGGTCTGTGGAGAAAAAAATTGTTCTTCTTTTTTTTTTTTTTTTTTTTTTAACTGTAAGAGCCTTCTGGCACTGAATTACATCTATTTCTTGACTGAAACATATCTGCTCTATGCTAACCTCATTATCCAGGAATGACTTCTAGAAGAGGAAGTGCAGAATAATTAAATCATTCCTAACTGAAGGAAATGCTTCGCAGAACTATACAAATTCCAATTTGGCCAAGACGCTGCGGTTTCATATTCTATTTCTGGGAAGGGCAGACGAAGAAACAGTTATTTTGGGGAACCAGGTTCTGGCTTCAGTTTGCTCTCTTGCCTCAAGATGTGCATGCACTGGGACATCCCTGTTCAGGAGGGAGCACTGTACCTGCTGTCACCTGCTTCTTAGTTCCTGTCCTGCTGCAAGTGCTTGTAAATTAAACTCGCTCCACTTGCTGCAAGTGTCATCTGCTCTGGTTGATGCCAAGATTCCTGAAGTGGGGTATTTTGTCTGCATATAAAATTAGGGCTCATCCCTAATCTAAAGTAACGACTTATCTGCAGTGGTGTGAGGCCCTGGCTGGCCACACTGGGCAGAGGTATGAGGGGATGGACCCTCTTTCCCCAGCTTCTCAGCCTATGTTAAAGTTCGTGGGGGGAAAAAAAGAAAAAAAAAAAAAAAAAAAGCAGGAATTACATTTTGGAGTTAAAAACTGAGATTCCTGTGTGTGCGCTCAGCAACAGTGCCTGTGGGAGCCTAAGGGCTGGGCACAGCCCTCCCACAGCTCTGGGGCTTACATCTTTAGATTTTCACATTTTTCTATCTGCAAATCTCGCTCGTACAAGGCTTAAGGCAAAAAGAGGGGAAGGAAAACCCCACAACTAGCTGGTTTAATGTGGGAATGTTTGCAAATACATTAGTGATGTGTAATTGAATTATTAACTGGGAAAAATATAATTGGAGTGCTGAAAGAATGGCTTTTCAGTGCTCCACAATTTTGTCTTTCAAGGAATCAAATTGCTAAAATGAGTTATGCCCTCAAGAAATCCACTTAGAATTAACAACATACCTCCTACTTTTCCAGCTTTTCCTTTAAAAGTTACAAATGATAATAACGAAGTGTAAATACCAAACTTCAGTGATTTGCAAAAGGTACCAGCCTTCTGTCTTTTCTAAACTGGTTGATTTATGTGCTGTTTGCTGTTTTTGAGAACACAAAACAATTAATTTATGTGTGAAAAGAACAGTGAATTAATCCCAGAGAGCCCTGGAGCCTTTAAAGACCTGAATCATATGTTGAGCTCGTTTAAAACTTGCATAAGAAATTAATGTAGAATAAAGCCCTTTAATTTGAAAAGTGCATCTATAGTAGGTGTCCCTAGGATATCTTCTGGATCATTATTCAGAAAGGTTAAGGAGGACTTTATTTTTTTCTTTCTTTCTTTTTTTTCCTATATTCAGTATGTATTTTCCAGTTTGCAGCTCAACATGGTGCATTTCAACTTATAAAGAGACAGAGATTTTAAAAGAAATGGGGAGCTTTTTATTCACCTTCCACTTAATTTCCTTGCTGCCTTGCCAGTCCCAGCTTAATGAATGTAATTGCTACCTTTGATGAAAATACTATTATCAAGATCACACATTACATTGGAAAACAGTTTTTCTTTAAACACAGCTACTGCAGTCTCTAATTATGCATGTAACAAGTGGCTCCTGAACAAAAGAGCATGTTGTCTACAATTGCTAGGAATTGGAGCAAGGCAAATTTGAACAAAGAACAGATTAGATTTGCTCCATGCTCCACAAAGCCCATTCCCCTGATTAATTTCCTGCAAAAACTAAAACAATTCTCTCTTAAAAGAAACTAACCCTCATCCCCAGAATGATCCATATGCCATTTGTGTCAATCTATATGATGATAATGGCTACAGATTTAAATTATTAACTATTAGATGTAGTAAAATAGGAAAGCTCTTTTATAAACTTACCTTTTCATATGTAAATAAGCAGTATAAGGACTTAAAGAACAAAAAAACCCTGACTTTTCTGTGGAAACCAGGAGCAAGAAAGCACCCAGTAACCAAAAGTCTGAATTGTGCACGTATAATCCAATTATTTTGTCAGTTTACTCTGCACTCCATACTCTGCACAGGCACTGCAGCAGGACTACCAGGTCTCCTAATGTCGTGTTGGGTTTCCCAAGAATGACATATTTGAGGGCTGCTTCCCATGTGAGTACCTTCTGAAAAGGATTTTGTTTAATTCTTAAAACAAATGACTTTGTCAAGAGGATATAATGAGTCAAAAATCAGAATTGAAAATATATTTTGCTATTATTCCAAGGAAAAGCAGGCAGACACTGGTAACGTTTTAAATTAGTACTTGGCGGCTGATAAAAATCCTGCAATACGGATTGAATTGGGGTTTTTTTGTTTTGTTTTACTAAAACAAGGAATTAGTCATAGCAATTTAGAACATAGTGTCATTTTTCATTCTTGTTTGTATTGATTTAGGATCCCTAGCTGTGGCCCGCTGTACGAGATGCACAGAAAACCCAGTTCTCTGGGTAAAAGCCAAAAAAAAAAAAGAGTTCTGCTGCAAAGCATTTACAAGCTGAGTTAGGATTGGCTATGGACTAAGGTAAACTTGCATCTAGATTATTATTAAGAAATATTGGTGAGCGTACTGGTAAAAAAAGCATCCCCAGCCCTGCATCTTCTTGTTTGCTCCAGTGAAAACACTTTGTCCTGGGAGCAGAGTCAGGTTAGTCACATAAGCACCAGTCCCGCAGTGGTAGCAAAGGTGGTGTCTGCTCGGTGCTGCTCTGCCAGGCTGAATCCAAAGCCCCTTTAGGTGTAATACACACTGCAGGCCTTGACTCAGTTAGCCTGGGCTTTAGGTTTGAATGGTGTCCTCTCTGCCACCGTATGCTCTGCCTGGCCAGGCCATAGACACTGGTACTTGTGAACTCTTCCAGTGGCCAAAGCCTTCAGTGCAGTCAATACCCAGGGAAATCTATTCATAGACTCATGGAAAGAGGTAAAATTAAATGTATTCTCTGTTGTAAGCTGATCAAAGATGTGTTGAAGGTGATGAATCCTCCCTATACTTTTAAAATACAGCGACTATAGTTTACTGTATTTCTTAATAAGGTTGGTCCTTCGTAGGGTTCTTCTTAATAGGGTCAGTTTATAGTCCTGAAATTTGGATTTCTAAGCAAGAGACTGATGAGAAAACTCCCAAGCTTCACAGCTGTTACCTTCACTCCTAGTTCCATTACACAGAGCAACATCTCTTCATCCACCATGTATTTTCATGACTATGTATCTGTATGTCAGCTCCACCCTTACGCTGCTCTGTGGTAACTCGTTTAGGTCTCTCTCAGACTGAGTAGCTCTGGCCTGTAGTGTTATGCTTGAAGTAGGCATCCCTATGCTGGGGTGATGATATTGTGCAGTGTAACACAGGACCATAAGATGCAGAAGAAGAGAAATGATTCTAAAATTAATGATGTGCAATGGCCAATAATAGGTTCCTCACTGGGAAGCTATTTTGCAAGGGAGAATGGTAGGGAAGGGACACAGATGTCAATTCTGGTTTTCAGATTAATCTTGTGAGGATTTTTCTCAGTATTGCCCTTCCTCTTCCTTGGGACTCATCCTGCAAGGTCCCGCGGTCTCCTCTTCTCGTACAAATCACTAGGAGATGAAGGCCATGTGGAAACTTCCAGGAACAAGTGGAGAGCGCTTTCAGTAAAGGCAGACTTTGCCAGGGTGAGGCATTCTGCACTGTTGGAGCTGCATTGCAGCACTTGCACAGGCAAGTACCTCCAGCAGCCTGCCTGGGTCCTCATAGCTTACTTCTCTTTAGGGCTGCGAACACCTTACAAGTCTGTATGCTTAGGAAGTTAAAATTTTCCTTTTTTAGAGTATTAGTGTCATGGTTTAGGGTCAGGGCAGCCCTTTAGACCTATGACAGATGCTCTCTGCTAACCTCCCTTCCTCCCCAGAGGAATAAGGGAGAGAGACTTAGCAAGCAGAAGAGGAAACTGGAAGAGCTTTAATGAAAAGAATAGAAATGGAATATATACAAATATATACAAACCCAGTATTGAACCAAACACACCAGCCCCCCACCCCGATGGCAATTACATCACCATCACCACTTAATGCTGTGGAGCAGGCACCAGGAGAGTCCCAGACTGGGGCCAGCAGCCTCCTGTGTGCAGGAGCTGGAATCTGGTACCAGATTCAGAACACACAGATTGGGATCAAAGGCAGAATGACCAGAGGTGCTCTGAGGAATAAATTGAAACAGAACCTGAACCAAGTGGGGCGGGACCCTCCTGATCCCCCAGCTTTATCCCAATTATGCTGTATAAGGGCTGGAGAACCTCTTTGGTCAGTTTGGGGTCATCTGTCCTGTGCCTTCCTTCCTGCAGGTGCCTTTCTGCACCCTACATTGTGGTGCACAAGATCCAGCAGTGGCCTTGGTCTGCACCCCAACCCTTGGTACTAACTCT